>JAQQSZ010006224.1:0-13654 GCA_028646595.1 Phalanger gymnotis | reverse complement strand
AGTATCATGCTCCAAGGTAAAATGTGGATATTCAATAAAATAGAGGACTTTCAAGCTTTCTCAGTGAAAAGACCAGAGCTGAATAGAAAATTTGACTCTCAAACACAAGAATCAAGAGAAGCATGAGAAAGTAAACAAGAAAGAGAAATCACAAAGGACTTACTAAAGGTGAACTGTTTTGTTTACATTCCTACATGGAAAGATATGTATAATTCACGAGACCTCAGTATTAGGGTAGCTGATGGGATAGATAGAGGGCACAGGGTGAGTTGAGTGTGAGGGGATGATATCTAAAGAAATAAAGTCAAGTTGGGGGATGAGAGAGGAATGTGTTCGAAGAGGGAGAAAGGGAGAGATAGAATGGGGTAAATTATCTCACATAAAAGTGGCAAGAAAAAGCAGTTCTGTAGGGGGGAAGGGGGGCAGGTGAGGGGGAATGAGTGAATCTTGCTCTCATGGGATTTGACTTGAGGAGGGAATAACATACACACTTAATTGGGTATCTTACCCCACAGGAAAGATGGAGGAAGGGGATAAAAAAGGGAGGACCATAGAAGGTAGGGCAGATAGGGGTAGGAGGTAATGAACAGCAAACACTTTCAAAAAGGGAAAGGGTCAAGGGAGAAAACTGAATACAGGGTGGCTGGATAGGAGGGAGCAAAATTTAGTTAGCCTTTGACAACATGAGTATCGTAGAAGGGTTTTACATAATGGTACATGTGTGACCTATATTGAATTGCTTGCCTCCTTAGGGAGGGTGGGTAGGTAGGAGAGAGAATTTGGAACTCAAAGTTTTAATAGCAAATGTTCCAAAAAAGTTGTTTTTGCAAGCAACTGGGAAATAATATGTACAGGCAATGGGGAATAGAAGTCTACCTTGCCCTACAAGAAAGTAAGGGAAAAGGGGATGGGGGGAGTGGGGTGACAGAAGGGAGGGCTGACTGGGGAATGGGGCAATCAGAATATATGCCATCTTGGAGTGGGGCGGGGTAGAAATGCGGAAAAAATTTGTAATTCAAAATCTTGTAGAAATCAATGCTGGAAACTAAAAATATTAAATAAATGATTACAAAAAAATGATGGGGTCCATAGACTTTACTAGACTGCCAGAAGGGTCCATGATACAAAAAAATTTAACACCCCCTGCCCTAGAAGTACCTCAGGCAAATTTGGGAAATAAGGTTGGATGAAGAAGACAAGCATTGTGTTGGAGAAATAAGGTAAGGGTAAGAAGTAGGGAATAAGGAATTGAGACTTCCTGGATGCCCTTAATGAAGAGTGAGAACTTAATGTGTGGAGCTCTCCACACCTCCCCTAGGTCTTGCACTGAGGACCTATAGTGACAAAAACTTCCTTAGCTATAAGACTTAAAATATGTTCGACAGAAACAACAATGAAATAGTTCTTTTGCCAGCTATGAGGAAAAAAAATCAATCAAAAAAGGAAGAATAGTGCTGAAAGCTTGGAGAGAATGGTTGAGAAACTGTCTTAATTCTTATTCAGATATTCAAAATATTCAAATGGTAATCTGTGATTTCAGAGATTTGGATGCTTCCTCCAAATGTGTGGATAACTACCCCTTCATGTCTACCCAACCTGTGCAACTTTTATCACATGTTCCCATAAGTTCAACTTAAGAAGTTATACTTCCTTTGTCTTCTCCTGATGTTGTCATTGTACCAGTGGAAACATTAATCAGTCATCTCTTATTCTTGACATGTAACTAACTTACCTTCCTTTTCGATCTTTCTCTAATGACTTCCTTTGCTTCAGCTCTTCAATGGAATTTCTTATTTTCTCCATGTTACAGCCTGCTCACGCTCAACTGTCCTCTCCATTATCTTCTGTGTGAAGCATAGTTTAAATACTTCAGTTCCATGACTTTCAACCACACAATAACACCAATGTTGGTATTAAGAGAGTAGGCCTTTATTTCTGGGAGAAGTTTGCCATCATTAAAGAGTTTTTGTTTTTTCTTGAAGGCAATATCCGTTTTTCTTCTGTTTATTTTCTATACATCCTCCATGACACTGGAGAACAGTATCTGTTGCTTCATGGAATATATTCAGGTTAATAAAAGTGGTGATAGTATGGAGAATATTCTAGCTCAATGAAGTTTAAATAAAGCAGCATGGTAAAGCCTGACCACACACCATTCAGGTTTAAAATTCAGATATAGGAGCAAGATAGCTGGATTAGGTTCAAGATCAGTTCCCCTTTATTATCTTACTATATCAAGTTATGTACTACATAAAATAAATGAATAATAACAAAATATAGGAGAAAAGGGGAGAAAGTCTTATTTATCCAATGGGGGTGGATATTACATATTCACAGAGAAGTAAATATAGGATATATAAAAATACAGAATGGTTTCAGACAAAACAAGGCAATCACAACTAGGTAAATTAGCCAAGGTTTAATGAATTAGATAACACTTGAAATGTGCTTTGAAGAGAAGAATTTATGGATTTTGAGAGGTGGTGATTGCAGTGAGGGGTTGGGAAGAGAAAGAGAGGAGAGAGGAAGGGAGGGGAGAGGGGGAAGAGAGAGCCAGAAGCATTTGAGGCATGAAGGAAGAGCCTGTGCAAAGATGTAAAGATTGATGATGGAATGTCATATCCAAAGAATTGCAAGTAGTCCAATTTGCCTGTAGTGTAGAGTGTATGAGGGGAGAAGTAAAATGTAATTATCCTACAAAGGTATGTTCAAGCCAAATTTGGAAGGGCTTTAAATTTCCAACAGATGAGTTTGCATTTCATCCTAGTTGCAACAAGGAGGCATAGAAGTTTCTTGAGCGAGAGAGTGGCATCCATCAGAATGGTACTTTATGAATAAATTTGGCAGCTTTGTGAAGAATGGATTAGAGGGAGAGATGTTGAGGGTAGCGAGGGATTAATTCAGTGGCTTTTGTAATAGTCTAAGTGAAAAGTAATAAGAGCCTGGACTAACATTGTTCTAGTTTTAAGTGAAAGTGTTCTAGTGAAGAGACATGGATAGTTACTGTGAAATTTACATGATTGATTGATTAATGATTAAGAGTTGTGGTTAATCATTGGAATATGTAATTATTGATTAGATTTCAATTTGATTATATAGGCCTCAATGGTAGAGTCTCTAAGAGTTTATGTTCCTCTGTCTTCTGGATTACACCTGGGACTCAGTGCCCCAGAGGGGAGGAGGGAGAAAAAATCAGTCAACCTAGTCATAAAATGTTTTTACCTTCCACTGGGTTACTCTCTTGCTGGGAGATGCTTGCCACAGCATTTCCCAGAGAATGTTTACCAACTTCACATTTTCCCCATTGCCATAGATTTTGGAGATTCCCTTCTTGTGGAGTAACCATGATTAAGCAAAATGTAAATCCACCCCCCACCTCTGCCATAGACCAATCAAGGTCTTAGTTTAGTTTGCATCACTGGACCTTATGTAACCAGCTGAATAAAAAAGCTACCCTGAGATGAGTCTTCGGATAACAAGAAGCCATTGATGTTGTGCATTTTCAGTTGCTAACAAATTGATCATCCTTAGAACTTTGCGCCTCAGTTTCTCTATCACCGATTTTTATTGCAAGAGTACTAGAACCTGAAGAGATAAATTGACAAGATTTGTCAACTTGTCAACTGATTGGCTATAGGGTGGAGGGAGTGTGAGGATTCCAAGATGACGCCTGGCTATAAACCTTTGCATGGAATATCTCTGATGTCTGATATCCAAAATCTATATGGGATTGGCATTCATCAGATTGAGTCACTTATCACTGCACAAGTGGTCAAAGGATATACAGAACTGAACCTTTCCTAACCTACATAGACTTGTCCTAGGGCAACAGACTTAGAGTTCATTGTAGTGGTCTCAATTCTAGTTAGCATTTAAATGATGCATTAAGATTTGCAAAGCACTTTACAAATATTATCTCTTTCTATTCTTACAACAGCCCTAGGAGGTAGATGCTATTATTCTTTCCATTTTACAGATAAAGAAAGTGAGGAAAAGAGATTTTAAGTGATTTGTCTAGGGTCACACATGTAGTAAGTATCTGAGGTGAGATTTGAACATGTCTTCCTGACTTCAGGCCCAGCATTCTCTCCTTTCTGTCACCTAGCTTGTAATCAAAGCCTTTCCAGCCTGGTTGAACATGCTGGCTTACCATGACAACATGTTTTGCTTGGCTACCATGCTTCTCCACTTTGCAGGCATGTCTACCGATCTCCCCTTTTTATGGACTCTTGCAGCATCCTTGTGATTTTTTTTCATAAGTTAAACTTTTGAGAAATGATGATAGAGTCCCATTTTCCTTTTTCAGGAAAAGAAACATTGGATCAGAAGTGCTATCATTTCACGCCTTGTCCTCTCAGCTTTATCTTTCTAATTTGGTTTTTACTTTAGCCCTTGCACTATATCTAGTCATTCATCTGACTACATATAGTCTTATTGTACCCAGTTGCAGTGATTGCTAGATCTGAAACCATTCATTTCTTGTCTTGTAAAAATATTGTTAATTTCATTTTGGTGATGTCATTAGGTACTTGCCACATGCAGTAACTTCCACATATCTTCTTAAAGAAAGAATTCATTATATTCAGTATGAGGCTTCTGAGTAATCTGTAAGCTTTTGTCCCCTTTTGTTTCTTGAACACAAACCATGTTTCCCAGCATAGTTTAAGATCCTCTTTTGTGCTCATTTTTGTATTGAAAATCCTTTACAATCTGTTTCCAGCTTATCTCTCCAAGCTTATTTTACCCTATTCTCATTCACACATTCTTTTTTGAAGCTAGACTGTTCAATTTTTGGCTCCTTAGAGTTAGCTTTCCATCTTCTGCATAGATTGTCTCCTATACCTGGGATATATGTCTGTCTTAGCATTCCAAGTGCTCCTGAAGCATTAGCTTATATGCAGCCCTCTAGGAAACCTTCCCTCATCCCCTTGTTGTTAGTACTTTCACTATTCTCAAATTATGCTGTGTATTATTATCTGCTTAAAAGCTCATCTGTCCCCCAATAGATAGTTAATTTTTCAAGAGACTCTTAGATTATGTCTTTATATCTTTAGTACCTAGAACAGCATTTGGCACGTGATAGATACTTAAATACTTATTGGATTGGACTGGATCATGCCATAGCTTCCCTTAATTTAGAGAATTTTGTCAGGGTCTTTATATATTTTTTTGTAATTACTAAGTACTAGCTAGCACTTCAAAATCACAAAATTGCGAAATTTTAAAGTTTTTTTTTATCATTTGTAGTAGACTCAAATGATAGAACATTTATAAAGTTTCACAAATCTTAAAGTGGGATATAAATGCTTTTTCTTATCATTTTCATCATCATCATTATCATCATTGTTCATAAACTGTTTCGTTACATAGCTCCTGAACAATCTAAGAATAAATGACACAATTTCTCAAGGAACAATGGTTTTTCTTGTTGCCTTTGGGCAGTTGAACAAATTAACTCATTCATTTGCTTCTCTCAAGAAAGGTTATTTAGCTTTAACTTCTTTAGTTTTCTTATAACATTTACATTTAGAATGTCAATATAAATCTGTTTCAGTTCATCTAGTAGTGTGTCAGCTTATCTACTTAGGTGTCATTTTTATTCAACAAAAATTCATTATTAAGTATAACACCAATTAAATTTTTTATAGGGTCTAAGCACTGTGTATTCTTAGCACTATCAGCCACCTTTTTTTTTTGTCACTGTCTTCAGGTGTGGATAAATAGCAAGGGGCCACAAAAGGCTGGGCACCTATTTTTTTGGTCACTTTGTAATTTTGTATGTCCAAAAAAACTTCATCTTCCTATAGCCAACCCTTTGATAACTAGTCACTTAGGCTATTAGTCTGCTGCATCTCATGCATCTCATTCTCTTTGACAGTCCCGTTTCTTTAATCATCATCATTGTAATTAGAGATATGTCTGTGTTTAGTGTGTGTGTGTGTGTGTGTGTGTGTGTGTGTGTGTGTCTATGTCTATTTGTTAAGGCAATCAGACTTCTCCTGTTCTTCCCTTTTGGGATGCTAAGACTATCTAGTCTCCCCTTTGTTTCAATTGGTGGGAAACTTTTTGCTGTCTTCTTTTTGGAATATTTCTCAGCTATTTCTCAGCATCGAGGCAATCAGGAGTCATTGATTTGTATATGATGTGATACTGGGAATGGGGAACTTTCATACACCCAGCCTGGGTGAGGTCAGAGCCCTGAGGGCTCTGGATATAATTGAGGGGAGCTTGGTGTTTTACTTTTGGATCTTATCCATGGAAGGAGCGTTGAGACTGTGGGCAAGCTGTTACTGCACCGCTCCCCCCCCCAGCTTTGTTAACCCAGACAGACATTGATACTTTGAATCAGACAAGGTCTGTCTGTTGATGTATGTAATTTCTGTTTGTATTTGCCTTGAAGTTCAGGGGGCTGGTCATTTCCCCCTGAACTAAGTGAATGAAGTATATGTATGTTTGATTAAACTGAGGTTGTTAACCCCTTTAAAGTTGCTTTCCTTAGAAAAGCAGATCAAAGAACCTGTGTTGGCAGCACTGTGTGCTGGTTGTTGGTCTTACACAGCCACAGTACCTGCTAGCAAGATTGTTGCTACAGTGTGTGTGTGTGTGTTTGTGTGTGTGTGTACATAATCAACATACATCAATACCTATGTGTTCAGGCAGCTAGGTGACACAATAGATAGAACTCTAGGACTGGAGTCAGGAAGACCTGAATTCAAATCTAGCCCCAAACACTTTATAGCTGTGTGACCCTGGGAAAGCCACTTAATCCATCTAGCTGCCCTAAATGACAAACACAAGAACAAAAGATTTCAAGATATAGATTTACAAAGGGAAGCTAGGAATGTTAGGCCTGAAGTCAGGAATACTCATCTTTGTGAGGTTAAAAATAGTCTCATAATCCTGTTCTCAGTTTCCTCATCTGTTAAATGAGCTGGAGAAGGAAATGGTGGGGTGGGAAGGTTATGGAAGGCTTTAAAAGCCAAAAAGAGGGTATTATATTTGATCTTGGAGGCAATAGTCACTGACATTGACTGAATTGAGGTAGAGTAATATGGTCAAACTCGTACTTTAGGAAAATCAATTTGATAGCCGAGTACACTAGAGTGGGGAACGACAAGGCAGGAAAACCAATCAGCAGTTTGTTGTAATAGTCAAGATGTGAGGTAATGAGAGCCTGGACCAAGGTGTTAGAGGACAGAAAGGTGTGAGAGATCTTGTAAAGTTAGAAAGGACAAGAATTGGCAACTGACTAAAAATGAGTGGATGAGTGAAAAATCAAGGATGGTGCTGGGGTTGTGAGCCAGCCTGGTTGAATGAGAGGATGGTCATACTCTATGCAATAATAGGGAAAGGCTAGAACATTGGGCTAAATCTAAAAAGTTGAAATTGAGTAATCATAAAAGTAAAGTCTTGGACTCAGGTATAAAAATCTACTTTACAAATACCGGATGGGGGAGGAGTGATTAAACAGCAGTTATTCTGAAAATGTTCTATGAGTTTGAGTAGGCTACAAGTTCAAAATGAATGATCAGAGTGATATCATAGCCAACATAATTCATGTGACATTGGGCTGCTTTAAGAGGGGCCGAGCTTCCAGAAATGAGGAGGTGACAGTCCTCTTTCAATGTTCTTAGCAGACTGCATGAGGAGGAGGATGTTCAGTTCTGGGCATTTCAATAAGGATGTTGATGGAAGCTGTACAGTGTCTCCAGGGGAAGACAACCAAAATGGTGAAGAGCTTTAAGTCCATGTTATATGAGGATCACTTGAAAGTGCTGAGAATGTTTAGCTTGATGGAGAGAAGACTTAGCTGGAACATTATAGTTTTCTTCAAGTGTGTAAAGGCCTATTACGTGTAAGAAAATTAGACTTGTTCTGGTTGATCAAAGAGGACTGAATTAGTATGAATGGGTAGAAGTTGCAAAGGCAGATTTAGGCTTAATATGGTGGTGGGAGGGGTGGAACCCAACCTCTAACAATCAGAGTTATCCAAATGTAAAAAGGACTACCTAGAGAGACTGTGAGTTCCCCTTCTATGGAAGCCATTAAATAGAGGCTGGACAGCAACTTGTCTGGTTTGTTTTAGTGGGGATTCCCTTTTTGTATGGGTTGGAGTATATGGCTGCTGAGTTTCCTTCCAGTTCTTAAATCCTATCATTCTATGAAGTAAAAGGTGGTTTGAGGAGGAGGTTATGATTAACAACTGGGGAAATCAGTGAAGATTTCACAGAAGAAGTGACATGAGCTGATTCTTGGTAGTATTCAAATCCTCACTGAAGTACTTTCTAAGAGTTGGAAATACTATAATCCTCTTGTTATATAGCATAAAACATTTTCTTTTATTTTTCTTTCCCCTTCAGTAAAATGTTCCTCAATGATCAGGGTGCTAGGATCATGGACTTTTTGATGAAATTTCCCAGGGTTTTTGGATGGAAACTAAAGTATCCCAAAGGAAAAGTTTGAAAATGTCATAGGATATTTTGGGTTTCTTTCTGTAATAAGAGTTTTTGATATAGATCACCAACATCACTGGGGATTCGTGCCAAAGGAAATGAACACATTCACCAAATCGCATCACCATGACATATCTTTGGTGCTACAGTAGAGATATTAATATATTTCCTTTATCATGTTTTCTGGAAGTACAGACTGTTTCAAATTTATGTTAGTTATATTTTTAGTTTACATTCCATTTTATCAGCATTCCATATAAATAAGTTCTGTGCATGAAATGTAAAATCTGAGACTCATTAATTCATGATTAATATCAATTTGTATGTAATTTAGCTTGTACATTGTCTTGATTAAACTGTTCTGTTTATTTCACTGGAAATGCTAAAAATCTACATTACATAGTATAATTTTCTATCTTATTTGCATATTCAGAAACATGAAATTAATTCTTTCAGTTTTACTTTCTCTACTGGAGTAATATCCAACAGAATTCTGCTTTTCATTTTTTTTTTTTACAATTTTTTTGGGAAGGAGCACACCATGTTTATCATTCACCAATGGGAATAAAAGTTGTGGGACACAGGAATTAGTAACAGCCAAAATTAAAAAAAAAATCAACAACAGTACTTAGCTGATGATGCTCTAGAAAAAGCATCAAGAAGTGCTGGCATCAGATGTGGTGATAGTAATTCCATCTGTTATCTCTTTAGGAACATATGTTTGCTCCAGGTAGGTCATCAGCTTGTCACATATAATGAATGGCAAATATATTGATTGGCCCTGATCTACCACATATTTGAAGGATCCAGTTTTTCCTTTGTAGGTCATAAGATTTAGAACTAGAAATGATCTTAAAGTTTATCTGGTCAAATCTCATTTTATCTATGAAGAAGCTCAGGCCCAGAAAGGAGATACAGCTTGTTCAAAGTAACATAAGAAAAAGAAGTAGGAGAAACAAATATTTTAATGCAGGTTTTCTGACTCCAAATCCAGTGCCCTTTAAAAAAATACTTTTTGTTTTTAAATCTTCTCTCCCCAGCTTTCCCAGAGAGTAATCTTGTATAATAAAATATGAAGAAAGGAAAAAAGAAAGAAAAGTTCTGCAAAAATCAACAATGTATTAAACAAGTCAGAAAGCTAATGTCAATATGCAGTATCTCACATACATGATCCCTCCCTTCTGAAAAGGAACAGGAAAAAGGACTATATTCTCATGTCTTTTCTTTCAGTTCCAAGGAATTCAGTTTTGATTGTTTTGTTATTGTTCTTTCAACTTACATTGTTGTAGTGTTGGGTGTATTGTGTTGGGATCAAATGAGATAATATTTGTATAAGTGCTTAGTATGGTGCCTGGCACATAGTAGATACTATATAAAAGTTATTCCCTTTTCCCTTCTTTCCCTTAATTTACTTTGCATCAGTTTTATATGTCTTTCTATTTTTTCTCTGTATCCATCATGTTCATTGTTTTTCTTTTCTAGTACAGTAATATTCCATTATATTCATGTGCCACAATTTCTTTAGTCATTCTTCTTTGCATGAGCATCTACTTTATTTCCACTATTTCATTTCCAGTTTTTTTCTGTCACAAAAATGTGAGTAGAAATACTTTAATGTCTAAGTGGCTTGCCTTTTATCATTGACTTTCTTGGGATATATGCCTAACAGTGGTATCGCCAGGTAAAAGTTCATGATCATTTTAGTTTCTTTGTCTAAATTACTTTCCAGAATGATTGTAACAATTCACTGTTACTACACCAGCAATGCATGAGTGTGTCTATCTTTTCACAGCTCCAATATTGGGGGCTCTCAACTTTTGACATCCTTGTCAATATTCTGGGTATGGGTTGAAGCCTCAGAGTTGTTTTGTTTTGATTTTCACTTTTCTTACTTTTCATCATTTGGACCATTCTTTCACATATGATTGTTCTTAGTTTTCAATTTTTCTTTCGAAAATTGTCCATATTCTTTGACTTGATCTATTGGAAAATGGCTTTTGGTTTTATATTTTGTTAGTTGCCTATAGATTTTGTTTAGATGAGCCTCATCAGAAACATTGGATACAAAGAAATTCTTTCCCAATAAATGATTTTCTTTCTTTTCCTAGTTGAATTTACTTTGTCTTTGCAAAATACTTTAAACTTTATATTATCAAAGTTACCCATTTTACCTTACAAACTGCCTCTCTTACTTGTTTGGTTAGGAATTCCCTCCCTCCCACATACTCTACTTACCTTATCACCCCACCTCCAGTTATGAAATGTATATGATCTGCTTCTCTTCTAATTTTTATTGAATTATTTTTGATATTCAAATCACATTTCTATTTCATTTTATTGTGGGATATGGTATAAGATGTTAATGTTAGCCTAATGTTTGCCATACTACTTTACAGTTTTTCCAGCTGCTCATATCAAATAAAATTTATTTTCTGGATAATTTATGGTTTGGGGTTTGTCAAGCATTGGTTTATTGAGTCTAGTTTTTCAAGAATTTTCCTCATTTAATCTGTTCCATTGACCTACTTTTCTATTTTTTAAAATCAGTATCAAGTAAATGGCTTTGGTGATTGTAGGTTAATAGTAGAGTTCA
Organism: Phalanger gymnotis; assembly: GCA_028646595.1. NCBI lineage: Eukaryota > Metazoa > Chordata > Mammalia > Diprotodontia > Phalangeridae > Phalanger > Phalanger gymnotis. Next base: position 2,608 of record JAQQSZ010006224.1, on the reverse strand, counting down.
AGGTCTTGAAGTGCTCCCGTTTTCCTTCATTCCAGTCTTTTCTTCTTGATATTCAATATATTTGTACCCTTAAAGTGAATTTTATTATTACCTTTTCTTGCTCTATAAAATAACCTTTGCCAATATGAATAACATAGCATATATCTAAAGTTTCAATTGGCTGGTATTCTCATTTTATTTTATTGACATGGTCCAGCCATCAACTATTTAAGTTGTTCTTTTTTCCTTTAAGGGATGTTTTATAATTGGATCTTTTCAAGTGTTGAGTGTGCTTAGGTTGATTAACTACTATATAGTTTATGCCTTTTGTAGTTATTTTAAATGGCACTTTCCTTTTTTATTACTTCCTGGATTTGTTATTATGATATTGGAATATTATTGATTTTGTAGGTTAATTTTATAGCCTGTAACTTTGTTGAAGTTATTAATCTTCATAATTAGTTTCTGTGCTTATTCTCTATGATCTTCTAAGCAAACTACCATGTAACCCATGAAGAGGGATAGTTTTGTCCCTTTTTTGCCCATTTTTGTGCCTTTAATTCCTTTCTCTTTTTTTAAATTGTTATTGCTAAAATTTTTCAAACTGTGTCAAACAATAGTGGGGGAAAGGTGCTTTAAAAAATGAACTTTGTTACCATTCTGTTCAAAGTGCCAGAATAATTTCTAAAAGGAATTTATATTGGAAATTTCTGCAATAGGATTGTTGGTCTTGAAGAAGCAGCTTTAGGTTTTGTTTGTCAATTCTGTTTTCTTCTTGGTTTTCAGTTTATTTAGTTTTCTAATTTTCCCTTTTTGTGCTTACTTTGAGCATGCTATTGTTAGCTTTCTAATACTTAACATCCATATTTCTAATGAATAAAGCTCTTTTCCTTATTTCCTTATTTCCATTAACAAACTGTTAATGTTTGTTTTTTAGGGATATAATTTTGCTTAGAACACCTTTAGTTTCATCCCACAAATTTTGGAAATTTATCTCATAATTTTCACTGTATTTAACATATTTATTAATTATTCTTTTGAATTCCTTTGAATCCTTCTATTATTTAGGATTTCAGTATTAAGTGTCTGATTCTGCTTGTGTCTTTTTCATGTGCTCCCTGAATTAATTACCATTTTTATAACATTATAGCCTACAGAGGATATATTTAGTGTTTCTCATTTTCTAAAACAGTTATTGGCATTATCTCTGCATTTAGGACATGGTCCTTTTTTAAAACTTCCGTGTGGTGCTAAGAAATATGTGTATTCTTCACTGAGTCCATTCCAATGGTGTGATAAATCTCTTTGCCCTCAATTCTACAACAGTTTTTTCAGATCTTTATTTTTTCCCTTTTTTTGATCTTTCACTTAGATTTGCCCAACTCTGAGAGAGGAACATTGCAGCCTCCAACTATTACTGTGTAACTATGTCTTTTTCTCGTTCATTTAATTTTTCCTTTGTGAATAACAATGCTAAGCATTTTGGTACATGTAAATTTATATTCATTTTCCATGGTTCCTTTCAGTATAACATGATTTCCTTGATTATCTATTGATTGTTGAGAATACTCATTTTTGCTTTGTCTGATATTTTGATTGCATCTCTTGTCTTTTTGGATACATTTTAGCCTGTAACTTTTATTCTGTGAATGTCTTTGCTTTTTAACATAATATTCAGCACTTCTTATGGTAATATTCCCTTACATTCATGTACCACATTTTTTTTGCCATTCCTGAATTGATAGGCATCTACTTTAAAGCTATTTGTTTCCATAAGAAAGTGCTGCTGTAAATATTTTGGTATCTTTCTTATGTTCAGTGGCGTCATTGGGATATGCACCAATTAATATTGATTTTTTTAAAAGGTTTTTTTTTGCTCTTCCTGCTTTAAGTTAGAATTTTATTCCCATGATCACTTTGCTTTAATTACCTTGAAGTAGCTGTGCACCCACAAGTTGCCTTAGCCCACTCACTTTACTTCTTATTTGTGACTTTCTAGAGTCCATGGCTAATACATCTTTCCACTATAAGGGGTCATGTTCCCTGAAGCTGCCAGCATCCTTGTGTTACTTTGGGGCATACTTTATAGGTGCCTCTGCTGCTGTTGGCAGTGGAGTCTCAAAGACACTTGTACAACCCTTAGTAGATACTGCTACTGCTGATCTATAGCTCTGACTACCAAAACAACATCAAGATCTCTTGATTTGATGAGGTCTCTTGTACATTTCCATTCTGAATGCTCATTTGCCTAAGATCAGGAAAGAAAAAAAACACCAAGAGACATAGGTGGCAAAATGTTCATGATCATCATAAGTAGGTAGCAGATGGAGCAGCCATCTTTACTTTCACCCAGTTCTCATCTCAAAATAGTAGTACCTACTCATAGTTGTAAAGGAAAGAAAGTGATAGGATTGCAGTCCATCCATTTTGTCACTCAGTTCTGACTCACTAAATCATCAGTTCTGATGATTCATTGGTTCTTTGGGCATGGTAGTGAGAAGACTCTTTGTCGTCACATATTAATGCATGATGACAGTCATGTATAGTCAGATATATAGACAAATCCCAGTTCCCCCCAAGATTCCATGTTGTCACTAGGACAGGAAACCTACTGGGAATCTCTGTGCAT
>JAQQSZ010006223.1:0-13654 GCA_028646595.1 Phalanger gymnotis | reverse complement strand
ACAGACCTAATTTAAAATCTGAATTGTGTAATGTGAAAAAAATCATTTTGACAGTCATTTGATTAGTTGATACTTCTTTGATTTTGTTGAGTTGCTGTGTGATTAAGGGAGGACTTACTTCACATTGGTGGATTTGAGCAATAAAGAATATGACAACATTTTATTTCTCTCAACAGAACTAAGGAGAATTTAAATAAATAAGAAACCAAAGTGATAAGCTTTTCTGATAACACTAGCAATCCTATGAAAATTATACTAGAGGTGACAGAATAAAATAATATGTTAATATAATCAACAAGTGTTCTAAATGATCTAAAAGATAAATCATTGGATTTTGCTGTTTGAAAAGACATACAGATTAGACTAAGAAAATAGTGAGGAAAATAAATTATTCTACTCACTAATAGTTATCTAAATTTTAAAAAAAGAAAGGAAAAAGACAAGCTTATTTTAAAATGATGCCATTTTAATTAAAATTCATAAGGAGCGAAATTTTACCTTAATTTGCATTGATGCAGAGTAAGTATTCTATGAAAATAGAAACACCAAGCAAATTTGAAAATACCCATTTGAAATGAATTTCCAGATATAGTTGAGAAAATTAGGCCATTGGTATCATTACTTAATATAAAAAAATTTAAGGGACTAATAGAGTTAATAATTAAAGAACTAATTCTCTATTCTATAGACCTTATGGAATTTGGAACCTTTTTTTTCTCCTCGTGTTATACTTGAAATCTTATCCTTACTGCTATAAACAGATAAAATTCTTTCTGTGGCTTGTATATATTATATTTTTACTACAGGATAACATGAAAAAAATATTTTGATATACTAAGACCCCTAATGAGGACATCGTCAATCATTTAAGTTACTAAACCAACAGACCAAGACTAGATTAATGCCAGTACAATTTGGTAATTAGCTGATAATTACTATAGATACGTGAGTCACTAAAAAACTTCATGCACCTATAGACAACTGAATAAACGGAGTGGTGTAAGAAGTATTGCTATTAAAGTCAGAAGATATACATTTTAAACCAAGCTCTGCTGGCTCAGATACATTACCTTGTCTGCTTGAAGACCTTCAGTGATGAAGATTCCATGATCTCCTGAGAATCACTCATTCCATTTTTGTTTTGTTCTAAGGATTAGGAATCATTTCCTTGCATTAGTCTAAATCTTCTGCCATTGCTCCTAGTTCTTTCCTTCACAACAAAGCAGAATACGTCTCATCAATCTTCTGTGTGCTGTTCCTTCAAATGCTTATAAACAGTGGCAATTTTCTCTATATATCTGCATATCTATGCTAGTCATTCAGTAGAAATGTTTCACTCTCAACTTTCTTTTTCCAAATTTAGACCAATGATTCAAGAGGATGAGTTATTCAATAAGAGTAAGTTATATATAAGGCACAATTATTTAGCCTCAGTCTTCTGAGACATCTAACTTTCTATCCTGTGTTACTTCACAAACTGATGCTAATATACAATTCACAACTGCATATGTGAGTTTGAGGTTTAGTTTTAATTGTTAAGTAAGCATAAATGAAAAATAATTTGGAGGAAAATCCTCCAAACATCATTACTTAAAGCAAATTTTATAACCAAGCATCCTAATCTTAATTAGATTTCTGCAGGTTCTTTTAAAACCCCTTTTATACAAAACCTTTGGTTGTTGCATTAGGTTTCTTTGTTTCTTAATGAAATTTTCCACTTAATAATGGTTCAAACCCAATCAAATTAGTACAATGTCAATTTTGCTTATCCTTAAATCCTTACTTAGTTATAGAAAATGAAATATATAGAACCATTTATCATTTAAGAGGATGTATAAACACACAAATCATCTTAGCTGTTTGGTCTGAATTTGCTCTTCCAGATGGTGAATAATAGTATAATAACTAGCATTTATATAGCACTTTAAAATTTTCAAAGTGCTTTATATATGTTATCCTTTTTGATGACCATAACTGCCCTTTGAGGGACGTGCTATTATTATGATCATTTTGCAGATGAGGAAGCTGAGGTTGAGAGAATTGAAGTGACTTGCATGAAGCCAAAATGCAAAAGTGTCTGAGGGAGGATTTGAGCTCAAATTTTCCCAACTCCAGTTATAGCACTCTTTACTCACTGTGCTACCTCATTGCCTTGAGTTCATGACAGATAACAAACTCAAGTTCATGACAGGTGAGGATGGAGAAAACGAACTGGGAATGTTTCTCCTAGAAAAGAGACTTCCTAGAGGTATCATGAAAATAGTGTTCAAGGATTTGAAGGACTGTCACATGAAAGACAGATTAAAATTGTTCTGCTTAATGCTAGAGAATGGAGCTCAGGAAAGATAGATGGAAGTTGGATAGAGAAAATTTTGGCTCAATGTGGGGTGATAACCTACCAATCCGAGCTGTCAGTGGAAGTGGATGCCTTAGGAGGGAATATGGCATTCCTTCCCCTCTTTCCCCACCAACATCCCAGTTTGAGATCTTTAAGCTAAGGTTGTATGGCTAATTTTTTAAGTGTTGTTTCATGTGTTCATTGAACTAGATACAATTTTTTTGAGGTCCCTTCAAACTCTAGTAGCCAGATCCTCCTAGTGTTCCCTGATATAGGCTCCCAGAAAGCTATTTCCATTTTAAGGAACTCAGAATCCATATATATATAAGGTCTGACTTGTGTGTGTGTGTGTGTGTGTGTGTGTGTGTGTGTGTGTATGTATGTGTGTGTGTGTGTGTGGTGTAGACCAATCAGTAGTTTAAATCAAAGAGCACAGAAAAATCAGTGTTATAAGATATACCCACATACAAATTCTTCCACAGATTGCCATATTACCTGTTTGGTAGAGAACACATATGTGAAGAGGGGACAGGCATCAAGGAGTACATGTATAAATCATGCGTGTGGCCAAGGAACATGTGTGAAGGAAATGCATGTAGGAAATATTTACATCCTGGAAGATTTCTGTCTCTGGTGTATAGAGCTGCTGATGTCCTCTGGTGATTCTGCCATTTCCTGGTGATGTCATCAGACAAGGTCCTTTTGCTGCTAAATTGGAATTTTCTGCTTCTTACTCCTCTCTGCTGGGAATATTTTAATATCTTTTTGCAGTTCTTTACTGCCATCTTTTGGTCATAGGTTACAATGCAGCATCTTGGGGGCCTATGCTGCTTTCTGCTCCTGTCTGCTGGATCACAGATACTATTCCATACCTTCCCTAGAGCTGGGTGAGAGTTCTTTTAGCCATGGCACAGAATTATTGTAACAACATCCAGACAGACAACAAGGAAAAATAAAAATTAGCAGATGCCCTTGGGCTTAATGTTCTCAATATTTTAATCTATGTTTCTACTACTACTGCTACTCAGTGTACCTTTGCCTAAATTCTTATATAAGCTTCTGCAAACATTTAACACTAGCATTTTAAGATTTACGGATTGCTTTTCATATATTATCTAGATACAAAATTAGTTTAACTAGTATCATATTCCTTACTCACTAGTGTAGGTTTCCTTCAAATCATTCAGATGCCACTTAGGAAAATTGCAAAGGATCCTGGTGGGATTGGCGCAAATGAGCTTGGAAACCATCCTGAAAAGGCCTAGGTTTAGAAAGTGGAGCTAGTGACCTTTTTCCTACTTTCCACCAATAACCAAATTTGCTATACTCCCTATATAAATGAAATTATAAACCCATAAGTGATATTTGTTATTCTCTAAATATAGTGGTTCTGTAGTGGATCCATAGTGGATCTACCCAGATTTGTCCTAGAAATATATGGTGTCTTGAATATATATAGCCTCTTTTATAACCTGACTCCTTCCTACATTTCCAGTCTCCTGATAACTTGTTAGTGTCACACAAATTCTGCCGTCCTTTAACACCAGCCTCCTTGCTGTTTCTGGAATAAGATGCTCTGTTTCCTAACTTCCAAAATTTTCTTTGGCCATCCCCCATACTTGGAATTCTCTCCTTCTTCATCTCCACCTCTTAGGTTACCTGACTTCCTTTAAGTCCTGGTTAAAATCTTACCTTCTACTAGCTTTTCCTTTTCCCCTCTTAATGCTAGTCATTTCCTCTGTTGATAATCTGTAATCTGTAATCTGTAAAGCTCTTCTGCCTCATCTGTGCCTTCTACTTTGCCTAGCTTCCTTCAAGTCTCAGCTAACATACTATCTTCTTTAGGAATACTTTCCCAGACTTTTTTTTTAATCTTAGTGCCTTTATTCTAAGAATAAACATTATATATCCTCTTTATATATTGTTTCTACACAATTGTTTGCATTTTGTCTCCCCCATTAGACTGAGTTTCTTGAGATCAGGAACTCCTTTCTTTCTCTCCCCAGTGCTCATTTACACTCACTCTGCGCCATCCATACCTAAACAATGACCAGTAGAGCACAGGTGGCCATCCAGTGTAGCCAGTGAAGAAGCCACCTTTATACCAAAGAGTGCCATCCCTCCACTCATTACCACTTCTTGCTACCCTGATGGTCTTCCACTCCCAGATTGATTTTTTTAGAAGTAGGCAAAAAAGGCCTTCTTTTGCTTCATTTATTAGTTAGCCTTAGCCACTGAATGAGTGTAGCCTCAAATAAACTGAGACCTTAGCTTAAAAAAGGCCAATGTCTCCCACTGCATCCAGGGCCACTGCCAGTCAGCCTGACTTATGCCTTGCCACTGGAGCCAGATGGTTCTGGAGGAGAAAGTGAAGTTGGTGACTTTGCACAGACCTCCTTCACTTAAATCTAACTCATTTGCAAGTCATAACATCACCTTCCTGATGTTATTGGTCTTTTCAAAAATGCAGGACAAAACAACAATAATAATGCCAGTGTCTAGCAGAGTCCAAGAATACTGGAGTTATTCTTCATATACTGGGAACAGTGTGGTTTGTTTTTCCTTTGCTTATTCAACTGCTTGATTCAATCCAACTTGTTCTTCTGTGTGCTGTAAATTTGGGCCCAACTTTTAGTCATATCTTTTACTTTATGTCTACTTGACATTAGAAATTTCTTTACTCAAGAGCAAGATATCTTTCTATACTCTCTATGTCATAAGCAGAAATTACCAACTGCCCAATCACTTTTCTTTTATCCATGATAACAGGTAGCCATTTGAAATTTTTTATAATCCTTTTTTTCATAGTTAATTAATACTGAATTCTTAATAGGCAAAATTATACCATAGATCTCCGCCTCCTTGCTGTAAGTACAGTTCTGGGGTTTTCCTGGTTTCCCCTGTCTATTTTCATTGCTTTCTTTCATTAACATTAACAATGATGTATTTCTTCTAATAGTCTTTACTTCTCTCAGTTTATTGGAAATTTACCATCAAAATCCATATAAGTATAAAACCAAAATTATTTAATCAATTTTTTCAATGATAGGAATTAAAAAAAAAAACTAGCTTTGGATGAATTAATTTTTTATATACCTGGTTTCTAATTACCATCATCTTAAAAATAAAAAGTAAAAACCTTAAATATCTAACTCACTCTTTCATTGGTTTTTTGCCAGGCACATTAATATATGTGAAAATTAAAAGCCATGGATGATTCACAGCAGAAAAGGTGTTTGGAATAAAGAGCAGGGAATGGGAAGAAGGACAAGTAAGATTTTTGAGTAAAATAAAGGGACAAAGAAGAATACTCCATGCAGCTCTCTTTAATTTCCTGAGATTCAATAATGACAGGTCAGGAGGCTGAGGTCCCTGAAGGAAAGAACAAAGAAGATTGCCAATTTAAAACTGATATATCATTACATTGGGTAGGAGCATTATTAATAGGAAACTGGGTTTTCAAAGAAGAGATACTATGAGGCAAGGTAATTCTACCGTGGCTTGAAATAAACAGACCAGTGAAAAAGAGAGAGACTAAATAATATTTGCTATTATACATATTGCTATCTGCAATATATATATATTACATATATTATATATATATTATATATATATTGCTATCTGCAATAGGCTAATAAGTAGCTTGTGCTCTTATAACTGCTCGTAAATGATGAACTCCAATATCATGTTTAGTTTAAACTATGAAGGTCAGAGAAGCACAAATCTATGAAGGCTGAGAGAAAATGGTCCATCCTAAAAAGGTATTTAACCTCCAAAAAGGCCTTGAAATTGTATTTTGTGGATTTTAGAGTGCTGACATGGATCACACAGATTAGGAGAGTAAGAAAGGTTTTAGAAAGTTGTAACGAGAGGCTATTTTCAGTGCCTCTGAGTGACAATGGTTAGAAGAGATAGTAGAAGGTAATTGTCATTGTCATATTGGATACACATGCTGAAGAACTATATTGTGAACTGTTACATATCTAGGTTTTTTTTTTAATTTTTAATTCCAATTGTCTTAATTGGAATTAGTGTATGGTTTTAAAAGTGTCACAATGAAATAATGTATGCAATTTTGTGGTAAAATGATAAAAATTATACAATGAACACAGTGCAGTCTTTTTCTTAATGAGGAATGTGAAAAACACTGGTGCAATATATAAATGTAAGTAAACATAATACACAGAGAGTTGGGAATAAAGTGAGCATTTTCTTTCTTTAAGACAACAATTCAGACATCAGCATTTCTTGGAAAGCATCTAAATTACTCCTTTTAAAAATGTTGCTTCCCACCTTTTCTTAAGATTATTTCTGTTATGTACCTAGATGAACATTTTGTGAAGACAGTGGTTAAAAATAACCATAATCCTTTGCTTTGTTTCTTTTATTATCTCTTAACTGCCTTTCCTCCCTGACTTCAAAGTTAATCATTTCAATATATATCATTTAAAAGTGTTTTCCAGACTTTGTTCTTATGATTAAAGAAACAAAATTAAATTTGGAGAAAAAAACACTAGGGCATATTTTGGGGGCATGAAATATACTCCCTCTCCTCTAAAAAAATTAAAAATAATGAATTTATGTTTTTCCAGAAGGGATTTAGCTTAACTGTTTAAGTTTTCCATTATATTAAACCTAAATCACATTTCTCCAACTTCTACCTATTGCTCATAGTGCTTCATTCCTCTCTAAGCTACACTCCAGGCTTTTCCCATGTCCCTGGTATATGTAGCTCCACTCTCTTCTTTTCAGCTTTCCTTGTATTATGTTCCTCCATTATAATATAAGCTTCTTGAGGACTGAAACTTTTTTCTTTCTGCTTGTATTTACTTTGCCAGTGCTTAAATATACTTGGTTCTTTTGGCCTCTCTTTTTGAGAAGATCTCTGGCTTTATCTTACTAGTTGCACTTCTGGATTATTACCAGTTTATCAATATCATTTGAAAAGTATGGTACCCAGAAATTAACTTAATAATTCAGATTTGGTCTATGGGGTGGTGGGAGCGGACATAGGGAACTATTACCACCCTTATTCTGGACACTGCATACAGCCCAAGATGATAGGCTTCTTTTTTGGTGGGGAGAAGCTGCTGTGTCACAGTATTGATTCCTCCTAAACTTATGCTTTGCTATAACCCCCATAACTTTTTAATACACACTTTTATGTCAGATTACTATATTGGACTAAGGCAAATGATTTGTCTTTTTTTTCTTTTGTTTTGAAGGGGGAAGGCAAGGCAGTTGGGGTTAAGTGACTTTCCCAAGGTCACACAACTAGTAAGTTTGTCAAGTGTCTGAGGCCGGATATGAATTTAGGTCCTCCTGACTTCAGGGCCGGTGCTCTACTCACTGTGCCACCTAGCTGCCCCAAGGCAAATGATTTTTAAACCCAAAATTAATCCTTGCAAAATTCCATCTTATCAAATTTAGGCCATTATTTTAAACACAAGAATATTCTGGATGCTGACTCTGTTACATAGTGTTAGCTCTCCTTCCCAGATTTGCATTATCTCCAAAAATGGTCCACCTTCATCCAAATCATTGATAAATATTTCAGATCCTAGATCTTCTACATTCCACCTACATTTTCTTGAAAAATCTTTCCCTTCTCAGGTGGGTTCTAATTAGGTGGTGAAGCTAGAACATCATGCTTGCTCTAATTTCTTCAATGAATGGGGGTCTAACTAGTTTAATAATTTATAGATGAAAACAACTTTCCTTGGTCTATCCAAAATATATTCTTGTATCCTTCCAGTTACCTCCAAGTTATAAATCAAAGCTAAATTGGGTATTTTTGACCCTTACGCTGACATTGAGTTATAATAAAATGATATCTTAGGACTTAGAAAACTCCAGATTCCTCACAAATACACCATTAAAGTTTTTAAAAATGTTGGTTGATTGTTGTCCTTCATTTTCGAAGAGGACCAAAATGACCTCAGTATGCTAGAGTGAAGTTTCAGTGTGCCAACTGCTCTACCACGGGTCGGGCACAAATAATCCATGTGAACATTTGTGGTGGATATTCTAAATTTGTATAGTCTGCATTTCCTTTGAGCTGTTTCAGTTCTGCTTTCCTCATAAAGCACAGTACCTTCTCTGATGTGGGAACACCATACTGAACGGTCCTGTGCCAGTGTCTCCCATGTCACACAATCAATTTCAAAATTCTTGAGAGTGTCCTTGTATCGCTTCTTCTGACCACCATGGAGAAAGCTATACTTTTGGACTAAACAAAAAGCGTTGTAGAACCAATGACCAGACCCAATGTAGGACAACCCACAGTCTCTATCAAAAGCAAGAATCAGAACCAGACCTCTGCTCAGCATGGAAAGAGCTGTAGAGCCCATCTGTGGCACAAGAAAGGGTAGATCGGCATCCAGCCAGGGCACACTCAGCCCAGCATGTACAACCTCAGGCAGTGTGGACCCAAACCACAGAAGATAAGGCCAGACAATTCCTGAAGGAAGGTCTTAGTCACTAAATTCAGTATTGATCAAGGTCTATCTACACTATGTAGGAGTATGGAAGCAGAGTTTTAAACAAGCGTATATACACCCCTAATCTAAAAGTAAAGCTGGAGATGTGAGTAAACAGAGTATAAAGAAAATTGATTGAGAAAAGCCCAATGAGTAAACCTAGAATAAGTGAGTAACTCCACAGTGTTACAAATAGAACTCAAGAGAAATGAATGTTCTGAATATTGCGCTACAAGAGTACTGGGGAGAAATGAAACGAGAGATATAAAATGGCATAGCTAAGGAGGAAAAAATGCCTAAACAGATTTATCCCTTAGATTAGCCTGTAGTAAACCCTACTAAAAAATTTAACTCTGTGAAAATCATATTGGGGCAAACAAAAAATTATTCCCTTAGAAAAGAAAAAAAATTAAGACAAAATCAAATTATTCTTTGAACCCTTCCTTTAAGGATTTTCTTTTTCACCTGGTCAAACATGAAGTCAAGAAATAATTTCCATTAGCTGAAGTAATCAAAGAGACTCCTGTCCTTTACACTAAAAGAGATTTCTGTTATGGTATAGGTGGGACTAGATAATCTTGAAGGCCCCTTCTGAATCTAAAGATTTTTGATTTTGTGTATATAAACAAGGCGAGGTGTCTCACAATTTACTAAACCAGTCACTTTGGATTCAGTACATTTACCTAGTGACCTCAACAGATGTAAATACTGTGTGACGTATGGACGGTGTCCTAAAGTAAGTTACTATGATTAGTCTTCTACAGTCTGTGACTTCATATTATGGAAAGACGATTCTGCTTTTGTTGAGCCACTTTTCTCTATAATTTTCTGTATGATTTAGGGGAAATCTAGAGTTACATCCCTTTTTAATAATTATTTTAGGCATGAAGATAAATTGAATATTTGGTGCAGAGAGCAAGGATACTGGGTTTATTTTTGAATTTTAGACTTACTTTAATCATCTTCAAATTCTGCTTTAAAATATTCCTCGCACAAGGATCATATGATTAGTTATTAATGTATACAGTCCAAAATAAAAAATGTGTTGATTAAAGGAATCTGGGATAATAAAACATACAAATTATCAGTGCCTAATAATAATAGCTAACATTTACATAGTGCTTACTATGTGCCAAGCGCTGTGTTAATTACTTAAAGATGTGTAATGTCAACAGCCCAAGAGTTCACTTTGATGTTCACAAATTGTCATTTAAATAGTATGAAAGTGTCCTCATCAATTTATTTCAGTAGCTTTCTAAATGAATTGTTTTTAAATTTCAATGTTGTTCCCAAAAAGGATTAAACAGAGCTTGCACTGGGGAAAACTAGATTACATTGCATCCAACTCTACAGAATAGCATATTTGAAAATATTGTAATTAATTCTATGCTCAGAGACCCAAATAGGATCTCCATTTTAAAATACTTGGGGAAACAAAGAATTATTATCTGGTTGATTCTTTAGTTCTTAGCTAGGCATCATGAGTAACTTGATTTAAAAAAAAAATTAAATATGTATCTGAAAAAAAACTGTTCAAAACAAATCAACATATTGAGCATTCCCTTGAGCCTTCTAAATATGATCTCTAAACTCTGTCTACCCTTTCCCTAATGGACATCTGGGAGACAAATTATTATTTATAAGGCCCCCAAAGAGCCAATATATTTAGTAATAGGTAGAACCTCAGGTGATATTCATTTCTCTTTTTTAATGTGGATAAATCCCCAAGATTTAAATACATTGACTTTAAGTGTATATTATGCATGAGTGTATGTATTTCTCTTTTCCCTTCTGTTTATCATTTTTACTTTCTATTCACGATTGCTTCTGAACTAACCCCTCCTGATGCTGAGTTTGAATGAGTGAAAAGTAAGCATTTATGTGTATGCCTGAAGTCTACTGCAGGCACTTTGATACAAAAGCTGTATTTCTATCTCAGGTTCTCATTTCACAATAAGTCTTTGATCTTTCACTGGAATAATCATCTTGAATATCAGGTTGCAGGCTAACTGGTTATGCTATAATACAAAGAGTTGATTTCTGGTACTTTAAAAATGGGTGTTTTAAGAAAAACTCTACTTCAGGCTTGGCTCAAATGCACCTATCCTTGTGTAGTGTTATATAGATTATAAAAACTTTCCAATGTGAGTTACAGGTATCTTTTTTCTGGCCTTTTTAAAAACTCTTATGAAAAGTCTATAATTATTAAATAGTTTAAGGAACTAAAGATGTTTAGCTTAAAGACTTAAGAAGTTACAAACATTTGGGGGCTAATATGTGGAGGAAAGATTAAACTTGTTTTTCTTGGGCTCACAAGACAAAAAAAGGCCAATCAGCAGAATTTTTCATGGAAATAAATTCTATCTTAGTATGAGGAACAACCCACTAATTTGAGCTATTTGGTAGTAGAATAGAAAATCACAAATCAGTGAGTTCTCCATCCCTGGAACTTCTGGATAACCTTTAACTTTGCAAGAAAGAATGCTGGATTTAAAATCAAAGGAACTGCATTCCATTTATGTTCTTGTCTCTTACTACCTGTGACCTTGGATAAGTTATTTAATCTGTCTAAACCTCTTTTTTTTTGATCTGCCAGAAAAACAAAAGAAAATAACACAATCGATAGAAGGATTGGACTAAATGACCTTTTGAGGTCACCCCCAGATCATATTATGCTGTAGAGTTGCTTCCTGTTTTAGGTATAAGTTGGGCAATGTTTCTCTTTGTAATTATGTTTTCTTTGTACTTTCATTTTGTTTCTTACCTAGATCTTCGACCTACTGGTTAACCCGTATCCAGTCATTTCTTTACTGCAATGAAAATGGCCTCCTGGGAAGCTTTTCTGAAGAAACTCACTCTTGTACTTGTCCCAATGACCAGGTTGCCTGCCATGGTTTCCTCCCCTGCATTGTGGGAGATGGTTCTTCATGTTTGACCTGTGCTCCTGATAATCGTACACGATGTGGAAATTGTAATACTGGGTATATGCTGAGTCAAGGGCTTTGTAAACCAGAAGTGGCAGAATCCACAGAGCACTATATTGGTTTTGAGACTGACCTACAGGATCTGGAAATGAAATACCTTTTGCAGAAGACCGACCGGAGAATTGAAGTCCATGCCATTTTCATCAGCAATGACATGCGCCTTAATAGCTGGTTTGACCCTTCCTGGCGCAAACGCATGCTCCTTACCCTAAAGAGCAACAAGTACAAAGCAAGCCTTGTCCACATGATATTGGGTCTCTCTCTTCAGATTTGCTTAACTAAAAATAGCACCTTGGAGCCAGTTTTGGCTGTTTATGTCAATCCCTTTGGAGGCAGCCACTCTGAGAGTTGGTTTATGCCTGTGAATGAAAACAGCTTCCCAGACTGGGAGCGGACTAAGTTGGACTTACCACTTCAGTGTTATAACTGGACGCTGACTCTAGGCAACAAGTGGAAGACTTTTTTTGAGACAGTACATATCTACTTGAGGAGTCGCATTAAGTCAAATGGTCCAAATGGTAATGAAAGTATCTACTACGAACCACTGGAGTTTATTGACCCTTCCCGGAACCTGGGCTACATGAAAATCAACAACATTCAAGTATTTGGCTACAGCATGCACTTTGACCCTGAAGCAATTCGGGATTTGATCTTGCAGCTGGACTACCCCTATACTCAGGGATCCCAGGACTCAGCACTTTTGCAGTTGCTTGAGATAAGGGACCGTGTAAATAAACTCTCCCCACCTGGTCAGCGTCGTCTTGACCTTTTCTCTTGCTTGCTTCGTCATAGACTCAAGTTGTCGACTAGTGAGGTGGTGAGAATTCAATCTGCTTTGCAGGCCTTTAACTCCAAATTGCCAAACACAATGGATTATGACACAACCAAATTATGTAGTTAACCATAAATGTCAAGCACAACCCAAAACCTTGAAGGAGTTTTTACAGTGCTTTTGTGGAACAGTTTATGTTTGGAAGAGTAAATTTAAATTGTCTTTTCAATATCTGTCTTATATCAGTCAATACCGTTGGATGGCAATTTACACATGAACTTGCTGACAATGAATATATTATACCTGCAGTTTTGGTTTATGAATGAAATAAATACTGACACCAGTCTAGAAGACATTCTACTTTTTACAATAAATTTCATTTGTAATTTTATATGTTCCGTGGCAATGCTTTTGTGCATTACATCCTCTAGAGGGAACATAAAAGGATACCAATAAAATTTTGTAGCTGAACAGTTATTAAAAAGAAGTGCTGTGGAATTCCTTTTTTTTCCCCATGAAATGACTTCTATTTTGATATAACTTTGTTAGGGGCTGAGGAAAATGCATAGGTTTTTTTATTTGTTGTTGTTTTTAATGGAAATATTGGAAAGATCCCTGAAGCAAACTGAATTCTCTCTTCTGTAGTCCTAATGGAAAACCCAACCATTGGCAAAATGCTGCATTCTTCAGTAATTTTCATTGTTAGTTCCATAAAGGTGGAGTTGTGTCTGTAACACTCAAGTTTGTAACCTCTTCTAGAGACATGCTATCTCCAAACTAGTCAATATAACATTTCTCAAATCAATACCACTCTATTTTAGAAATTGGACTATTTCTTCTTCTTAAGCAAACGCATACACAAAAAAGAAAAAAAACACATTACGATTATAAGCAGAGTATATAGGTGAAAAATTAATTTCTTTAGCAACTAGTTTAGTAATTTAATTTGTAACTTCTAGAAACCACAAGTGAGCATTAACATTAGACATTTTCAATGTAATTCAAATGGTATTTAATGAGTACCTCCTATTCAATCATTTTATTAATACAAATAAAATAACATAACTAATATTTATATGTT
>JAQQSZ010006222.1:0-13655 GCA_028646595.1 Phalanger gymnotis | reverse complement strand
TCTCTGCTGTCTTTGCTCTTTGTGGGTTGAGAGGTCTGGTACATGCCACAGCTGGGTATTTCAGGATGCCAGGGCACTTTCCGCTCGTCTCCTGGTCTGGTAGGTCCGCGTCTGGTCTGTTCGCACCATGTGCGCTGCGCTCAGCTCCGCTCCCCTTGGCTGGGGGCTGGGAGGTCCGTGTGGGACAGACCTTACCCAGGGACCATCCAGGCTGTCCTGTGGTGGAGCCCTGCTTCCCTCTGCCACTTTGTGGGTTCTGCAGCTCTAAAATTGGTTCAGAGCCATTGTTTTATAGGTTTTTGGAGGAACTTGGTGGGGAGCTCACGCCAGTCACTGCTTCCCGGCCGCCATCTTGGCTCCGCCCCCTACTGCTGGGTTTTGTTGGCCATATAAAGGCATCCTCATGATGCACGTGAGTTTGTTTTGTAACCTGCAACTTTTCTAAAGTTGTTAATAATTCCAAGTTGTTTTTTAGTTGATTCTATATGATTTTCTAAGTATAAGTATGGTATCATTTGCAATGAATGATAGATTTATTTTCTTATTGCTTAGTCTAATTTCTTTAATTTCTTTGTCTTCTTTTATTGCTACAGCTAATATTTTTAGTACAATATTAAATAATACAGATGATAATGGGTATTTTGGCTTTGACTTGAGTTTATTGGAAAATCTAGTTTATCCTCATTACAGTTAATACCTGCTGATGGTTTTAGATAAATATTACTTATCATTTTAAGGCAATATCAAATTATTCCTATGTTCTCTAATGGCTTTTAGTAGAAATGGATGCTGTATTTTGCAAAAGGCTTTTCTTCATCTATTGAAATAATCGTATGATTTCCATTGGTTTTGTTATTGATAGGGTCAATTATGCTAATAATTATCCTAATATTGAACCACCCCAGCATTCCTGGTATAATCTCGCCTGGTCATAGTGTATGATGTTGCTATATATTGCTGTAATCTCCTTGTTGTATTTTATTTAAAATTTTTGTATTACTATTCATTAGAGAAATTGGTACACACACACACATACATACATTCACACATACATACATACATATATATATATATGTATATATATATATATATAGTCTTGCTGCTTTGGGTATTAGCACCATATTTATGTCATAAAAGGAATTTGGTAGGATTCCTTCACTTAATTTTCCAAGTAGTTTATATAGTATTGAGATTAATTGTTCATTAAATGTTTGTTAGAATTTGCTTGTGACTACATCTGCTCTTGGGGACATTTTTTGAGGAGGTTCATTAATACCTTGTTCAATTTGGGTTATTTAAATATTTTATTTCTTCTTCTGTTGATCTGTGTAATTTATATTTTTGTAGATATCCATCCATTTCATTTAGATTGTCAAAGTTATTGGCATATAGTTGGACAAAATTGCTTCTAACAATTGTCTTAATTTCTTCTTTATTGATGGTACATTCACCTCTTTCATTTTTGGCACTAGTAATCTGGTTCTCTTCTTTCCTTTTTAAAGTCAAATTAACTAATGTTTATATATTTTTATTGATTATTTTCATACAACCAGCTTCTAGTTTTGTTTGTTAGCTCAATTTTTTTTCTTCCTTTCAATTTTATTAATCTCTCCTTTGATTTTCAGGATTTCCAATTTGGTGTTTAATTGGGAATTTAAAATTTGTTTTATTTTTCTCTAGTTTTTAAGTTAAATTCCCAATTCATTGATCTGCTTTTTCTCTATTTCATTGATATGAGCAACTAGAGATATAAATTTTCTCCTGCACTCCATAAGTTTTGTTGTGTTGTCTCATTGTTGTCATTTTCTTTAATAAAATTACTTATTGTTTCTATAATTTGTTTTTGACCCAATTGTTTAGAGTGTTTAATTTCTAATTAATTTTTAATTTTACTTTTGATTGTTTATTATTGACTGTAATCTGTTGCATTATGATTTGAAAAGTATGTATTTACTATTTTTTTTTTATTTTTCTGCCTTTGGTTGTGAGGCATTTATGTAATACATGTTCAATTTTTATGTAGGTGACATCTACTACTGAGCAAATGGCATATTCCTTTGTATTCCCATTCAATTTTCTCCAGAGCTTTATCATATCTAACTTTTCCCTAAACTTCTTTCTTGTTTATTTTTTGGGTAGATTTATCTAGTTCCAAGAGTGGAAAGTTCAGGTTCCCCATTACTGTAGTTTTATTAACTATTTATTTCTTCCTGTAAGTCATTGAACTCCTCCTTCAAAAATTTAAATGCCATACCATTTGATGCATATGTGTTTATTACTGATATGACTTCATTGTCTATGGTACATTTCTGAAAGGTATGTTTTCTTTGTTTATCTCTTTTAATTAAGTCTATTTTTACTTTTTTGTCCGAGACCATAATTGCTAGCCCTGCTTTCTTTGCTTAAACTGAAGCACAATAGATTCTGTTACTTCTGCTTACATTTACCCTGTGTGTGTATCTCTCTGCTTCAAATGTGTTTCTTGTAAATAATATATTGTACATTCTGGGTTTTAATCTTCTATTCTGTTCTTTGCTTCCATTTCAGGGTGAGTTCATCCCATTCACATTTACAATTATGATAACTAACTGTGTATTTCCTTCCATGCCATTTTTTGCTTGTTTATCCCCCTGTCTTTCTTACACACAACTCTTTCCCTCTCCACAAGTGTTTTAATTCTGATCACCACCTTCCCTCATCTAATCTCCCTTTTATCAGTCCCTCCTCCCCTTTCTATTATCCCCCATTCTTTTTTACTTCCTTATACAGTAAGATAGATTTCTATATTCAACTGAGTATATGTTATTCTCTCTTTGAGCCAATTTTGTTGAGTTTTATACTTTATCCACCCTCCCCTTCATCTTCCTGTCTATTATAATAGATCCATCATGACTCTTTTATGTGGGATAATTTTCCCCATTCAATCTCTCTATCCCCTCTTCTAGTGCAATTTTTCTTTCTAATCCCTTTATTTTGTTTTTTGGGTATCATCACATCAAAATCACCTCATGTCCACACCCTCTGTCAACATATACTCCTTCTAATTCCTCTTATTGTAACAAAGTTGTTAAGAGTTACAAATGTTATCTTACCATATAGAAATATAAACAGTTTAACATTATCGAATTCCTTAGGTTTTTTTCTTTCTTCTTTCTTTTTTTTTTAGGTTTTTTATTTCCCTTGAGTCTTGTATTTGGAGGTCAAAAGTTTTTTTTTTTTTTTCCCAGCTTTGGTCTTTGAATTAGAAATACTTGAAATTCCTCTGTTTTATTTAATATCCATTTTTCCCCCTGAAAAATTATATTCAATTTTGTTTGCTAGATGATTCTTGGTTGTAATCCTAACTCTTTTACCTTCCAGTATACCATATTTGAAGTCTTCTAGTTCTTTAATGTAGAAGTTATCAAATCCTGTGTAACCCTGTATGTAGCTCCACAATATTTGAATTGTTTCTTTTTGGATGCTTTCAATACTTTCTCCTTTTTCTGTGAGCTCTGGAATGTGGCTATGATGTTCCTGGAATTTTCATTTTGGGATCCCTTTGAGGTGGTGATTGGTGTATTCTCTCAATTTCTGTTTTGCCCACTGGTTTTAATGCATCAGGGCAGTTTTCTTTGATAATATCTTCAAAGATGTTATCCAGGATTTTTTTTTTGGGGGGGGGTTTGGATCATGGCTTTCAGGATCTGTTTTCTAGGTCAGTTGTTTTCAAGTAAGAAACCTCACATTTCTACTATTTTTTTTTTTACGTTTTTGATTTTGTTTTATTATGTCTTGATGTTTCATAGAGTCATTATTTTCCACTTCAATTCTAATTTTTAGGGAATTATTTTCTTCAGTAAGCTTTTGTATTTTCTTTTCCATTTGGACGATTCTATTTTTAAGGTGTTATTTTCTTTCTTTTTTTTTTATAGATCTTTTCCTATCCTATTAACTCTTTCTTCAAGATTCTCTTGCATGACTCTCATTTATTTTCCCAATTTTTCTTCTATTTCTCTAATTTGCTCTTTAAAATCCTTTTTAATGTCTTCCAGGAATTCTTTTGGGGCCTAAGATCAAATTCAATTTTTGTTTGAGGCTTCACATTTAGCCATTTTCACACTATTGTCCTCTTCTAAATTTATGCCTTGATCCTCCCTATTGCCGAAATAACTTTCTATAGTCCAGATCTTTATTTGTTTGTTTTGTTGCTCATTTTTTCCAGTCTTTTTTGGTGACTTGGTAATTTTATGTGAGAATTGGGCTATGGCTTTGCACTGTCCCAGACTTTTTATGCTGGGGCTCTGGAACTTACTGCTGAATTTCACTTGGCTTTAGGGCTTAGCTGCTAGCTTTCCTTGGAGGGTAGAATTCCCTTCTGGCTTGTACTAGGTGTTGGGCTCCCTTGGGTAGTGGTTTTGTTGCTGGCCTGCTCCAAGGGTAAGGCCTGGCATCTGGGTCACTCTGGTTGCAGAGACTTTCTGGCAGATGGCCCTGGAGGAGGGATCTTTTTGGGGTAATGGGGACCTGATGCTAGGTTGCTATGGAGAAAGGGCATCTCTGCTAACAGGCGCTGGAAAAATAATTTTGATCTGCCCAAGGGTTTGGGATCTACTGCTAAGTTGCTATGGAAATAGGGTCCTCTGTTGGTAGCCCCTAGGGATAGTATCTAGCAGTTGGCCAGCCCTGGGTTAGGGATTCACTATTGGTCAGAAATGGGGTCAAAGCTTTGTTGTTGGCTTCTGCTGGGAGTGGCAAAAAGTGCAGTGTCATTGGGGTGGGGATTTTCTGTGCAGCACAGACTGCTCACTTGCCTGAGGGCTGCTGGCTTTCAGGAGGCTGGGGTCTCACTGGTGCATTGCCTCAGGCTTGAAGCCTTGCTGCAGGCCCCCTACTGTGAGGCTGGCTGCTGCTGCTGCTGCTGCTGCTGCTTTTGCTGTTGCTAGATTAATTCGGAGACAGTTTTCTAGTTCTTTGAAAGGGAATTTGGGAGGGCTTCAGAGGGTTCCTTCCTCACTCTGCCATCTTGGCACAGGAAGTCATTCAAAGAACTTTTGGATTTCCTAGATAGCCTTATAAACCTATAAATGTGTTTAATACACAAAATGAACAATAACTTTAAACATTAATACTGCTGTCTGAATTAAGTTGTTGAAAATCACACATAATGCCAGAACATTATTCTAACTTATGCTCTGAAAGATGCACCTACTATAAATATGAAGTGAGATAATTGGTGGTAGGAAAAAAATATTAAGTGAGAAAGTGAAATTATTATTAATAGGAATTTAAAGAATATTTCATATTTCTAAAGCAGTTTTGGCCTCTCTATTAATTATGTTGCCCATTGAATCACTACAAATATTAATTATCCTTATTTTATGAAAAGGTGAAGAGCTAATTATTTACTATATCACACAAGAACTGAGTTACAGAATTATAAAGAAAAATCAGTGTTAATTCTATTCTCTTTAAATTTGGTTTGTTGGTTGATCTCCTTTTACAGCTATGAGGATGCAACAGAGTTAAAGTAGATATTTCATGTTCCTTCCTCTCTTCCCCTTCTCCTTGAAAGATATAAAAAAAATTAACAAATCATATAGTTTGTTGACCCCTAGAATAAATAGGTTAGATCCATGTGAGTGATGGTGGAATGGTCCTGTAATGACCTTGAAACCTGGGACATGGAGAACATTTGTGTTTTAAGTTACCACAGCTTTTGAGCACAAGTTGCTAAAGTCAAAAGGAGAGAGATTCAACAGTATCATAGACTGTTAATATGAATTTTGTCATTTTGCTGAGTACAGGTAGAGCTTACATAAGGTTGTTTTGACCAACACTAATTATAATAATAAGTAAAAAACAAATTAAGGTGTTGAAACTCTTCCATGAGTTGGTAGAGGTCTGTATAACAGAGTGCATAACAACTGTATAGCTGTATAACAATTAAAATGAAAAAAATAATAATTAAAACTCAAAAATTCTAAACAGTTAGCATCAATTAGACATCGATTATGTGTACAGCATTATATTTGTCAGGGAAAATAGGAAAATTTTATTATACATAGTTTCCGACAACATTCTTCTTAATTTCTAAGTTAATATCATTTCATATAACCTAATTATTTGTGTGGAAGCAAAAAATCAAGGTGTCAAAATTTGTAGATAACTGAAATTAAATCATAAAATTCAGATGAATTGACAAAATATCTAAACTTTGAAAGCTAGTAGTTATTGATCAAAACAAAATAGTACATATGTGAATATTGGCTTGCAATAATAGATAATAACATTTTATATTACTAGGTAGTATTAAGTCCATTCTGATGAACTATTAATTATTGCATGAAAATTTGTGATTCTTAATACTTTTATCTCATCCTGAAATTTCCTGAATCTCATGTTATTCTTTCATAATTTATTAAGAAAAAATATCATCACCTTAGTTTCCCTTTTCATATAGTAAACTCTCAGTTCTTGACTTGTAACTTTAAAGCAAACCTGGTAAAATAAGATAATTTATAACTTTCCAATTTTCTGAGAATATCTAAACAAAATTATCTAATTCTCAGACTTCTTGTGACAAAATTATGTTACTTTGTAGATAGAGAAATATGTACTAGAAAACCATCCTCCTATTTGATATAACTAAAAAGTATTTTTTTTTTAATATTTAACTGATTTGGTTACTGAACACACTGAACTCTAAGGAGTTTATATCTGTAATTAAACCAGAGTTACCACTTATAGGACAGGTTGAAGCTCCATTAAATTCTACTTTGATACTTAAATGTGGCTTAGAGGTGATTGTGGTTTCTTTTGATTTTCTTTTAGATATTGTCTTATTTTGCTTGTGCGTTGTATTCAATTCAGAATACAACGTTTACTCTGCAATTATACAGTGAGTAGCTAGGCATCAGTGGATAGAGTGTCCAGCTGGGAAGCAGGAAAAATCATTTTTTTCTGAGTTCAAATCTAGCCTCACACACTTTATAGCTGTGTGGTCCTGGGCAAGTTACTTAATCCTGTTTGCCTCAGTTTCTGATCTGAAAAAAATGAGCTGGAAAATGAAATGTTAAATATTTCAATAATGTAGTCAAGAAAACCATCAATGGGTTCATAAAGAGTCAGACAAGCCTCAACAATAAACACTTATACAATGAGACTTTTATTTGTAACAATGATCTAAAAAATAATACAGTGGGGGTCGGGTGGGGTGTTGGCTTTTCAGGAGACAAGATGGTGGAGTAAGGGGTAAATTGCAACAACTGTCCCATGTTCACCTCCAAAGAACCATAAAAAAGGGCCCCAAAATAAATGCTGGAACAACAGAACCAGCCAAAAGATGTGGTGAAACAATCTTTCAGCCCCCAAAATGTGGAAGACAGACAAGAAAGGTCTCACTCAGGTAAAAGTGGAGTGTGGTCCAGGACAGGAAGCATCCCAACAAGCCTGCATCAATCTCCTCTTCAGCAAACCAGTGGGAGATCCTGAGACCCAGTGGGGTGGAAGGGGCAAACACCAACACCATGACTCTCTATGTGCCTCAGCATTTCCAGGGGAATGAACAGGCTCCATATCAGAGGACTGCCACATGCTTCAGCATAGCCCTGGGCAAATAAGCAATTATTGGTGGAGGCCAGACCTCCATGTGCTTCAGTGTAGCCATATATAAATGCAGAAACACTCCACCAACATCAGCACATGCCAAACACCAGCACTAGAACCCTGGATCTTCACCAGGCAAGCTTTCAGACCCCTATGACCTCCAGCACCACAAGCTACCCCCACTTCTCCCTTAGCATGGCAAAAGACAAGAGAGTCCCTTATGGGCCTCGGGGCACCATCAACCCAGCACCAGGTAAACAGTAAGTGCCTGCAGCCATTGTCACAAGAAGCCTGAGACACTATCCCTTCTTCCCTGGGGAGCAGAGCTCAAATCCAAAAGAAAGGACAAAGGGCAAAAGAGATGAGTAAACAACAACAACAACAACAAAGAATCTGACCATAGAAAGTTATTATGGTGACAGGGGAGAGCAAGTAATAAACTCAGAAGAGGAGAACAATGTTAAAAACACTTCTGGGGAACTCCTACCACCCCCCAAGAAATGGGAAGTGGCCTCAAGCCCAGAAAGAGCTCATGGAAGAACTCAAAATATTATATGAGTAGAAGAGAAACTGGGAAAGGAAATGAGTGTGTGGTGCTAATGTAAGCAAAGATCTTCCCCATCATTTAATAGGCCTCAGGTGGAGCTAGTTAAGAGAAGCTTGATTAGGAGGGGCCTGTTTGTAGGAAGGCTCATTTTCTAAGAGGTAACTAACCCCCAGGCCCACATCTTTTTGCTAAGTAGGTGCTAAACCCCACACTCACACCCTTTTGCTAAGTTGGTATGAAGCTCTCAGGCCCTAAATGAGGTATACATACATATATATGCACATGTATACATATATGTATATGTATATACATATGTGTGTATGTGTATACATTATATATATATGTATGTATATATATATGTGTGCGTGTGTGTGTGTGTGTGTGTGTGTGCGCGTGCGCGTGCATCCTGAGGGTAGCCATTAAGCTCAGAGTAGAAAGAGCTGTGAAGAAGACAGAAGAGAAGAGAGAGCTTCAAGAGAGGGAGAACTGGAAGAGATAGAGAGACAGAGAGAGAACTAGAAGGGTGAAGAGAGAGATGCAGATGTGGAGACAGAGACAACTACAAGGGTTCTGAGAATTTAAAGGCTTTCAGAACTGCAGGAGGAGAGGACACCAGCAAGCAGACAGTTAGGATTCATGAGTGAGTGGGAAGAACTCTCCCATGAAACCAAAACGGAGGGTAGATTGGATCAAAAACCAGAATATTACAATATGTTGTTTCCAAGAAATGCACTTGAAGAAGAGACACACACAGAGAGTAAAAGGGCTGGAGTAGAATCTGTTATGCTTCAGCTGAAGAAAAATAAATGGGAGTAGCAATCTAATCTCAAAGTAAAAGCAAAATTAGACCTAATTAAAAGAGATAAGGAAAGAAACCATATCTTTCTAAAAAGTACCATAGACAATGAAGCAATATCAATACTAAATATATATGTATCAAGTGGTATATGTCTACTTTCTTAAAGGAGAAGTTAAGTGACTTATAGGAAGAAATGGACAGCAAAACTATACTTGTGGTGCACTTCAACTGTTCCCTCTCAGAACTCAAAAAATCCAACTAAAAAATAAAGAAGAAAGAGACTAAGTAGGAAAACAGAATATTAGAAAAGTTAGCTATGACACACTTTTGGAGAAAATTGAATGGAAATAGAAAGGAATATTCCTATTTCTCAGCCACACATGACACCTACACAAAAATTGACCAGGTAATAGGGCATAAAACCCTTAAAATTAAATGTAGAAAGGCAGGAATATTGAATGTATTCCTTTTCAGATCATGATGCAATAAATTTATTTTCAACAAAGGGCAGTAGAAAGATTAAAAATTAATTGGAAATTAATCTATTCATAAACATAATCTAATCTAAGTGAGTGAAAGAACAAATTATAGAAACAACAATTTCATTAAAAAGAATGACAACATTGAGACAACATACCAAAATTTATGTGATGTACCCAAAGCAGTACTTAGGGGAAACATTATTTCTCCAAATTCTTACATCAATAAACTGGAAAAAAAGAAGAGATCAATAAATTAGGCATGTAAAAAATGAAAAAGAGCAAATTAAAAATCCCCAATTGAGCACCAAATTGGAAATCCTGGACATCAAAGTTAAGCTTTATAAGATTGAAAAATAAAAACATTTCTGAGCTAATAAACACATCTAGGAGCTGGTCTTATGGAATTAAAAACAAGATACATAAGCCATTTGTTAATTTGATTTAAGAAAAGGAAAGAAGAAAACCAAATATCCATTATCAAAAATGAAAAGGGTGAAATCATTACTAATGAAAAAGAAATTAAAGCAATTATTAGTACATATTTTGCCCAATTATTTGCCACTAAATTTGACAATCTGAGTAAAATTGATGAATGTTTACAAAAATATAAATTACCTTGATTAAAGTTCAGGAAAGAGGAGGCCTAAAGAAACCACTAATGAACTCCTGAGGAAAAAAATCTCCAGGGCTAGATGGGTTCATGAATGAATTTAACCAAATATTTAAAGAAGAATTAATTCCAATATTATATAGGTTATAGGGAAAGATAGGCAAAGAAGGAGTCCTATCAAACTCCTTTTATAACATGAATATGGTGCTGATACTTAAACATGAAGAGTTGAAATACAGGAAAAAAACAATTTAGGCCAACTTTCTTCATTAATGCTGGTGAAAAAATATTTGAAAAAAATACTAACACGGCAATTACAGCAATACATCACAAGGAAAATACATTATGATTAGATGGAATTTATACCAGTAATTCAGAGTTGGTTCAATATTAAGAAGACTATCAACAAATGGAAATAATATATCTGTCTCAATAAATGCAGAAAAAAAACCTTTTGACAAATTATAACATCCATTGCAATTTAAAACACTAGGAATCATAAGAATAAAGGGAGCATTCTTGAAAATCATAAGCAATAGCTATCTAAAACCAGAAGCAAAAATTATCTGTAATGTAGATAATTAGAAGACATCTCAATAAAATCAGAAGTGAAGCAAAGATGCCCATTATCACCACTATTATTTAGTATTGTATTATAAATGTTAGATTTAGCATTAAGAGAAGAAAAAAGAATTGAAGAATTAGAATAAGCAATGAGTAAACAAAGCTATCCCTCTTTGCAAATGATATGATAGTATACTTAGAGAATCCAAGAGAATCAACTAAAAAACTAATTGAAATAATTGATAACTTTAGCAAAGTTGCAGGATATAAGATAAACCCACATAAATAATCAGCATTTCTTTATATGACCTACAAAGCTCAGCAGCAAGAGAGGAAGAGGTATTCCATTTAAAATAACTGTAAACAATATGAAATTCTTGAGAGTCTACCTGCCAAGAAGAACCCTGGAACTATGTGAACACAATGGCAAAATACTCTTGACACAAATATAGTCAGATCTAAAATAATTTGAAAAAAAAATATCAACTACTCATGGGTAGGACAATCCAATATAATAAATATGACAGTTCTGCACAAACTAATTTACTTATTGAGTGCTAAACTAATCAAACTCCCCCCAAAATTATTTGATAGAGTCAGAAAAATAAAAACAAATTTCATCTAGAAGACAAATTCAAGAATGTCAAGATAATTAATGAAAACAATACAAAGGAAGGTGGCCTAAAAATACCAGATCTCAAACTATATTATGGAGCAATAATAATCAAAACTATCTGGTACTGGCTAAGAAGTAGAATGATGAATCAGTAGAATTGGTTAGGTACAAAAGATACAGTAGCAAATAACTATAGTAAAATATCATTTGATAAACCCAAACACCCCAGCTTCTTTCATAAGAAGTCACTATTTAACAAAAAGCTGCTGAAAAAAAAACTGGGGAACAATAGGAAGAAAAACTAGGTATAGACCTATATCTCATACCACATAGCAAGATAAGGTCAAAATGAGTGCATGATTTAGACATAAGAGATGACACCATATGCTACCTGTCCAATCTATAGGGAAGGGAAGAATTCATGTTCAAACAAAAGATAGAAAAAACTACAAAATGTAAAACATATATTTTTGATTATATTAAATTAAAGGTTTGCATACAGAGCCAATGCAACCAAGATTTGAAAGAAAGCAGAAAGCTTGGAAATAATATTTACAGTAAATGTCTCTGATAAAGGCCTCATTTCTAAAATATATAGAGAATGGAGTCAAATTTATAAGAATAGAAGTCATCCTCCAATTGATAAATAGTGAAAGTATATGAATAGGAAGTTTTTAGATGAAATCAAAGCTATCTATGAGGCATATGAAGAAATGCTCTAAATCACTTTTGATTAGAGAAATGTAAATTAAAAAAAAAACTCTGAAGCGCCACCTCACACCAATCATATTGGCTAATATTGCAAAAAATGAAAATGATAAATGTTGGAGATTATGTGAGAAAATTGGGACACTAATGAACTGTTGGTAGAGTTGTGAACTGATTCAACCACTCTGGAGAGCAATTTGGAACTATGCCTGAAGGACAACCAAACTGTTTGTACTCTTTGATCCAGGAATGCCACTACTAGGACTGTATCACAAAGAGATCATAAAAAGGGGAAAAGTATTTATTGCAGTCCTTTTCTTAGCAGCAGAATATGGGAAATTGAAGGGATGCCCATCAATTGGGCAATGGCTTAACAAACTGTTGTATATGAGTGGAATGGAAAACTATCGTGAAATAAGAAATGATTAATAGTCAAATTTCAGATAAACCTGGAAAGACATACAAACTGTTGCAAAGTGAAATGAGCAGAACCAGCAAAACATTGTTCACAACATCAGCAACACTGTGTGATGATCAACTATGAATGACTCAGCTCTTCTCAGCAACACAAAGATCAAGGACAAGTACAAAGGACTCAAGAAGGAAAATGCTATCCACATCCAGATAAAGAACTGATTGCCTCTGAATGCAGATCAAAACATATTTTTCTTCACTTACCTTATTCCTGTTTCGTATTTTTTTTCTTTTGATCTGTTTCATCTTTCACAATTGTCACTAATATGGAAATATGCTTTACACGATAGCACATGAATAAACTATATCAAATTGCCTCACATTTTTTGAAAGAGGGGAGGAGAGGCAGAGAGGGAAAACATTTGCAGCTCAAAGTCTTGTGAAGATGAATGCTAAAAATTGTCTTGACATGTAATTGGGGAAAAATAAAATGCTATTAAAATATGGAGCAAAACCATTGAATCTACAGTGTCTTATATATTACCACTAACCCATATTCACCTATCTTTTCAAAGAAAAAGTTTTCTTTTATTTGTAGTCCATCTTAATTACTATAATCATATACATATTCAATTTTTCCATTTTTTCTATTTACTTTCTTTAAATTATTAAGTATTTTCTCTTCCTGTTTGTGTTCCTTTCATTTTGCATCTGTTCAGATGCCTTCCCATTGTTATTTTCTGAATTCTGAATGTTATAATACTGGTTAGCCTTGGACTGCCTATGTTGAGAGTAAATCTAAATTGCTAAAAACTTTTGGAGTTGTATTTCTTCATGGTATATGAAAAAACAAGCCAATTTGGTTAATATCAAATTGGACTGGGGGGTACAGGTTTTGTTCTAAAACAGCAAATTTAAGGAACTCTCCAGAGGAAGGACAAAGAGGACATGAGGTCAAAGAGAAAGGTAGAGGAGACTCCTTTAACACACTGAGCATCAGTGATTTGACAGTGATATCTGCACTTCTTTTCCCTCAAATCCTGGACTCTAATGGAGCCTTCAAAAAGCGAAAACTAAATGAGAAAGTAGTGAAGTATAAGGCTATTTTTGCTAATTTGTGTTGTTTTGTTTGTTTGAAGTACAAAAATAGATGCAGTTTGGGGAGAAAAAAGAAGAGCAATTAGATTTTTTTATTGCCTTCCCATCAACCTCACTCTCACCTTAATTCAGATAAATTGAAAGTGGAAACCTGTTTCTAATTTTATCCATTTTTTTCTGTTAAAAGTTGCATTTGACAGATACAACAACTGCTTAAGTTTGCCTATGTC
>JAQQSZ010006221.1:0-13655 GCA_028646595.1 Phalanger gymnotis | reverse complement strand
GGGGGGGAGGGTAGAAATGGGGAGAAAATTTGTAATTCAAACTCCTGTGAAAATCAATGCTGAAAACTAAATATATTAAATAAAATTTATAAAAAAAAACTCACTAAGACTTTTGGGACATGCCATACAAGAAATGAAACCATCTCTCTTCTCAACGAGCTCACATTCCAACAGAAGAGGGAACAAGTACACATGTAAATATATTCAGAATAAATGTAAAAAAATGAAAATTAATATGAAATAGTCAAATACAAGGAATTTGGGGGAGGAAGGGTAATAGCAGGCAAGTCTTCACACACAAGGCTTTACTTGAGTTGCCTGTTGAAGGGAGAGGGATTCTTAGGTCGTTAGTATAGTTCTAAGATTCCTGGGTAAGTCATTTCCCCTTTCTAGGGCTTAGTTTCTTCCTGTATAAAATTTGGGGATTGGATTAGGTGACCTCTTAAGGTCCCTTCTAATGCTAAAAATCGATGATCTGTTCTTTTGCAGAGGAGGCAGCCCAGAGAGAAGCGACTTCCAAGTGGCAGATAGGATTGAATTGAATGTTTCCTGATTAAAATGCAGGGCTTTTTCTTCTACACAGCACCCTCTTAAGGTCACCTAGAGGCAGGCAGAATCAGCAGCCCAGGTTCAGGCACAGATGCTTAACTGGCGGGCTGGGAGAAAGGAGGCTCAGGGAGTAAGGAGAGCATTATGGGGCAGGGGCAAAGACAGACCAGTCCCTCCAGCTTCTCGTGGTGCTGCCGGCGTGGTCAGAGAGGATGACAGGCAGCCCCCTCTCCCCATCAGTGTCCATCCCACCTCCCAGGGAACTGGCCCATCAAGGAGCAGAGCCCCAGTCCCCCAGAAGGGCAGGAAGGATCTTAACAGCTCTGGCCTGGGGCCAGGCAGCGGGTTTATAAGCCTTTCCTGGTGTGGGGAGTTTCCTCTCAGCCCCGGCCCTCTAAACACCCTGGGAAAGGCTGGGGAGGTGGGGGGAAGGGGCAGGGGGAGACCAGCCATAAATTTGTACATAATCACCTACGCTCCAGGCTGCTGGCCCCACGTCCTCACTCAAGGGAAATGCATGTCTTAAACACCTTCCTTGCCTGCGTTCTTGACAAGTCATCACATTTTTGGGTGTCCTGCTTTCTTTTAAAGCCCCCCATGGCCCCCTGCTGGGCTAGGAGGGCTGACTGCTTGGCAGCTGGAGGGAGGCTCCCTCTCCCCACTCCCCAACACTCCCCCTCCACAGCCTCTTTCCAGGGGGACTGCAGGGGAGGAGGTGAGGGGAAGGGGGGGTTTGGGAGATTTTCAGCAGAAAGCATGTGGGTCTGTTCTTTAGCAGAAGCCCAGGCCCTCCTGG
The DNA here is from genome assembly GCA_028646595.1 of Phalanger gymnotis. Taxonomy (NCBI): domain Eukaryota; kingdom Metazoa; phylum Chordata; class Mammalia; order Diprotodontia; family Phalangeridae; genus Phalanger; species Phalanger gymnotis. The sequence goes on along the minus strand of JAQQSZ010006221.1, from coordinate 12,310 downwards.
ATGAAGACTGATCTTGGCTAGGGATCCATAAGAGCTGTGGGTTTGGAGTTAATGGCCCTGGGTTCAAATCCTGACCCTGCTATTTACTACTTGTGTTACCTTAGGCAAATCTCTTCATTTCTTTGTTTCTCAGGTTTCCTCCCCTGCCTTTTCAGACAGCTGGAGGGGCATGGAGGAGAGTAGGCCGGCCTTGGAGTGAGGAAGACCCGAATGAGAACGGGTCTTCAGATGCTGACTGGCCGTGTGATCCTGGGTAAGCAACTTCACTCATCATCCTCAAATGTCAAGTGAAAGAGTTGGACCAGATAGTCCCTATGACATAGTCTACTGCTGGAGAAGCGATTCCCATGTCATTAAGATAGGGCAGAACGCTGACTAATGGGCAAATGAGCTCCTCTCTCCAGGCTCAAAGGTCTCTCCCAATGATGACTGTCTCTGATTCTATGTCGTCAGGTCCTCTGACATCTGTTATTTAGAATGCTAGGATTTTAGCGCTAAAAGAGACATCAAAGATCATCATGGTACACCTTCATTCTGCAGGGGAGGAAAGTGAGGCCCGGAGAGGCAGACTTGGGAGCTGAATTCTGCACTCTGGTCTCTGATTCTTTCCCCCATAGTGAACTACCTTTCTTCCTACCTCTGGCTTCACCTCTCTGGACTTCAGTATACCCATCTATAAAATGGAGATAATAAACCCTGCCCTAGCTATCACACAGGACGTTGGGAGGAGCAAACGGGAAAATGGATGTGAAAGTGTGTGCAAAGCATTATTAAACATAATGTTGGATAAATTCATATTTTTGTGTAGTATTCCTTCTCTTTCTTTCCTGCTTTCTTTTTTCTTTCCTTCCTTTTCTTTCTTTCTTTCTTTCTTTTCTTTTCTTTTCTTTCTTTCTTTCTTTCTTTCTTTCTTTCTTTCTTTCTTTCTTTCTTTCTTTCTTTCTTTCTTTCTTTCTTTCTTTCTTTCTTTCTTTCTTTCTTTCCCTCCCCCCCCTCCCTTCCTTCCTTCCTTCCTCTTCACATGATACCACTCTCTCTTGCTTCTCCTCCTACATGTGTGCCAGCTTCCTCCATCTTCTCTGCTGGGTCAGTCATAACTACCATCCTCTGGGTCTAACATTCTGTGTTCTGTGCTAACAGTCTTTCCAGCCCTGAAATTCCGGGGTTCTTGGTTTCAAGATTCTTCCCAGATGTGCCATTCCATGTTCTGTGGTCCCCCTCCAGCATGAACATTCTGGGTTTTATGTACTAAGAGCTGATAATTCACATTCTGCACCCACAAGGCAGCCCTAAGACCTCTGCTCCAACTAGGGAGAACACGGGGAAGGAAGCGATGGGCAAAGGGAGCCCAGCCACATCTGCCCATCATTGCCTCTGGAGCCTGGTCCCCTCTGGCCCCTGCCCTGGGCCCTCCCGTGCACTAGGGGGTGCTGCAGGCCCTGGAGCCTGTTCCCTAGGGCCCCTGCCCTGAGCCCTCCCTGGCACTAGGGGGTGCTGCAGGCCCTGGAGCCTGGTCCCTAGGGCCCCTGCCCTGAGCCCTCCCTGGCACTAGGGGGTGCTGCAGGCCCTGGAGCCTGGTCCCTCTGGCCCCTGCCGCGCCCATCACTCGGCTGGAGGAAGCCTGGCAGCCATTACAGCTCCTGAGGCCATGGAGCGAGCCACCACCAAGCTGGATCCTCAGGCCAGCTCCCAGGGGCAGGTGCAGGGGGCCCTGGAGTCCACCCCAGGCCCCACCCAGCCCCCCCAGGCCAAGAGGCGTCTAGGGGTAGGAGGCTGGAGCAGCCTCTCCCTGCTGCTGCTGCTGCTGCTACTGCTGCTTCCCAGTGAGACCCCTCCCCCACCCAGGGAACGGGCCAGGACCGGGAGGGGGCCACCCTGCCCCCCACTGCCTGCTTCTTCTCTCCTGCCCTCCTCCCCCAGCCCTCTTCCTACCCTTCCCACTTACCCATCCCCCATTTCAGCCCTTCTTGTTTGCTCCCTCTCCTCCTTTCTCTTCCTTTTCCTCCTTCCTCCTCCTACCTTCACCTTCTCCCTGTCTTTTCCTCCTCCTCCCTCTTTCTCCTCCCTCTTCCTCCTCCCCTTCTTCCTCTTTCTTTTCTTCTTCCTCCTTCTCTTTCTTATGCTCCTGCTTCTCCTCCTCTCTTTTCCTCCTCCCCCTCTTCCTTCCTCCTCCTTCCCCTCTTTCTCCTCCCTCTTCCTCCCCTCTTCTTTTCTTATCTTCCTCCTCCTCCTTCTCTTCCTCCTTCTTATGCTCCCACTATTCCTCCTCTTTTTCCTCCTCTTTCCTCTTCCTTTTCTTTTTCCTCCTTCCTTCTCCTTCCTCCTCCTTCCCCCTTCCTCTTCCCCTCTTCTTTCTTTTCTTCCTTTCTCCTCCTCATACTTCCCCTCTTTTTCCTCCCTCTTCCTTTTCCCCCTCTTCCTCCTCCCCCTTCTCTCTTCCTCCTTCTTATGCTCCTGCTTCTCCTCCTCCTTTTCCTCTTCCTTCTCCTCCTTTCTCTCCCTTTTCTTTTTCCTCCTTCCTTCTCCTCCTTGCTCCTCCTTCCCCTCTTCCTCCTCCTTCTCTCTTCCTCCTTCTTATGCTCCTGCTTCTCCTCCTCCTTTTCCTCCTCTTTTCCTTCTCCTCCTTTCTCTTCCTTTTCTTTTTCCTCCTTCCTTCTCTTCCTTCCTCCTCCTTCCCCTCTTCCTCCTCCCCCCTTCTTTCTTTTCTTCCTCCTCTTCCTCCTCCTTTCCGTCTTCCTCCTGCCTCAGTCCCTCCTGTTATACCACAGGCTTTCTCTGCCTCTTCTTCCTCTTCTCTCTCCCTCCCCTCCCCCACATCTCTCCTGTCCTGGGTCCCAGTATCCTCTCCAGTCAGTGGCCTTGCCCAGTTCTCTGTTATGTCACCCGCTGTCTCACCTCGTCAGTCACTCCGCAGGCTCCTCCCTCTCCTCCCTCCCTCCCTCCCTCCCAGTTCTTTCTGTCTTTTCCGCCCTGCTCTGTCTCCCCAGCCTCCCCTCCTGGTGCCTTCCCACCTCCAGCACCTCCCTGCAGATGATTTCAGTCGCCCCTCCTGACTTCCTCTCTGCGGCCTCACCTCCACCTCGTGTCTCACCTCCTTCTGTTACCTGTCCTCCTCCATCCTGCCCCTCCCCGCCTTTATCTCCCCTTCTCACACCCATCCTCTTTCAGTCTCCCCCTCCTCCTCCTCCCTCCCGTTATCTCACCTCCTTCCTGTAATCCTACCCCTCCTATCACCCCCTTTCTGTTGTCTCCCCCCTCCTTCCAATAACCCCGTTATTTTATCTTTCCTCATTATCTCAGGCTCAGCAGTTATCCCACGCACTCGGACCCGGCTCACTTCTCTCACTCCTTCCTGTTGTCTTAGGGCTCCTCCAGTCTCACCTCATCCCCTTCTCCCCCCTCCTTTACCGGCCCCCCTTTCTCGCTGTCTTAACGTTCTTGTTCAAAAGCCTTCCTCTCTCGGTGGCCGAGCTCTTCTCCTGGAGCCCTGGTGGTGGGAGGAGGGGCAGTTAACGGGTCGGTACCGAAGCTTTTCCAGCTTGGCGCTGGCCTCGCCGGGCAGGCCTGGGAGGGCCCGAAGTCACACTGCCCTCGTGCTGTGAGGAGGCACTGACCAGATGTATTGGGGAGAGTTAGGGCGACAAAGCCTGGGGTGTTGTGAAGGAAGGTGGGGCTGAGACAGGCGGCCTAGGAAGCAGATCTGGGGAGGAAACAAACCAGGTAGCAGGTGATGGCTTGGCAGAGGTCAGGCGAGACGCACGCTGTAGACCACCACCAATATTTCCTCTAATGTGGCTTCTTTTCTCCTTTCTCTCCCGAATTCCCTCCAGCGGGATCCCATGGAAGTAAATACTCTCGTCCAGGTAAGACCTGTTTCCCTTCCAGGATCTCTCTTTGGGGTCTGGGAACCAGGATCCCTGAGAGTCTGCAGGGTACTAGCTACTATGTGTGTGTGTGTGTGGCAGGGTGGGTGTGGGTGTGGGCATGGGCGTGGGGGTGGAATCAGGGAAGGAGGCCTGGGGTCAGAGATGGATGAAGGTGGCGCTGGAGAAACCAAAGTGTCAGGGCAGCCTTGGCAAGGATGGGGCTGGAGGCCGGAGACTTTGGATCTAGGACGGTGAACCAGGCTGTGGGCACACATTGGAGCACAGAAAGAATGATCAGAGCTCCTGTTTCCATGGTATGGAAGGTTTATAGTGTGCTTTCCTTATGACTCCCCTGGGAAGGAGAGAGACAGAGAGAGAGAGAGAGAGAGAGAGACACACACACACACACACACACACACACACACACACACACACAGACAGACAAAGAGGGGGAGAGAGACAGAGAGACAGAGCAAGCGCACAGCAGAGATTCTGCGGATGTGTGTAAATGTAGCTTGTTTATTTTCCCCATTTCAGGGATGAGTAAGCGGCAGTGAGAGGGGCTGGGTGGCAGCTTCTATAGTCACAGGTCATGTAGCGATCATGATCTGGGATTTGAACTCAGGCCTGCTGAGTCTTCAGTTTTGTCCCTGCCCCACATTGCCTCTCCTTAATGAGTTTCTCTCTGCATGTGCTCAGAAGTGGAGTGGAGAATTTTCGTAGTGGAGCCCAAATCTGGCCTAGAGTTCCATAGGATTATAGAAGGTGGAGGCTGAGGAGACCACTAGCCTGACTTTCTCCTTTTTAAAGTAAGGAAACTTGAGTCCCTGAGAAGGGAGAAGGAGGGAGATTTGCGCAAGGCCACAAGCAGTAATGATAAGGAGAACCTCCTTGGACAGAGAACAGTAAATTGTGCCCGGTGCTTTCCATGCCTTACCTCCTCTGTCCTCACAATAACCCTTGGAGACTTGCCCAGCATCGCTCTGCCAGTCAGTGCAAGCGGCAGGAATGTGTGACTCCCTGACTAGTATACTTTTGATAAGATTTTCTTTCAATTCCGTCTCCTCCCAGATAAAGCTACAAAGGCTGACCATGTGGCACTTAGGGGACTTTAAGTCGGAAAAGACTTGAATTTGAATCCAGACCCTGCTCTGTAACTGTAGGCCAGTCACTTCACCTCGGTTTCCAACTCTGTAAAGTGGAGATAGTTTACTGCCTAACTCACAAGATTGTTGGGAAGAAACTAGTTTGGGAACCTTTAAGTGCCATAAAGAAGGGGGCTCTTCATTGTATCATAGTGCCCAGACATCTGGGTAGGTGTGAGGCCACGAGTGCTGTGAGAAATGTGGTTGTTAAGTGGGAGACAGGCTCAGAGACACAGAGACTGAATACTGAGGGCAGGGCTCTGGTCTTAAGCCACACCTGAAAGAGGACAGTAGGATCTCAGTCCCTTGGGAGGTGGGGTAGAGATACCCATTAAAGGGGAGGGCGGGGACTTAGGCACCGGGGAACAGACCTGGGCTTGTGACATAGTCACAGGGGGCTGGGCAAGAGTCCTAGAAGCAGATGCAAAGACAGAGAGCTGTGCCGCCAAGCTGAACTGAGCTTCGGATCCAGAGGCTGCTCGGTTCTCCTTTCCTAGGATCTGTATTGGGGAGCCCGGGGTGGGACTGAGCCCTCCAGAATGGGTTAAATGGCCTGGGTGAGGGAGGGCTGAGAGAGGTGTGATGGGAAGGGTACTGGGTCTGGAGTTGGAAGACCTGAGTTCAGACCCTAGCACTCTCTCAATGTGGAGATCCCCTCCAGCATGCTGATTGCAGCCTATAACCCACATCTCTAGTATACTTTATAACATACGAAGCATCTTTCCTCATAGCACCCCTGTGAAACAGAGACAGTATGGTTAGGTCCATTTTACAGATGAAGAAAAAGGGAGAGCTGAGGTTCAAACTTAGGTTTTCTGATTCTCAAGTCCAATTCTTTACACCAGTTTTGGGGAGCAAAAGCGTCCTGGGGTGGGGGTATGCAGCTGTCCCGAGGCCCCCCAGACTATGGTGGGCCTGCTGACATCCCTGCCCCTCTCTGTGTTGTGTCCCTCTCCACAGTGTGTGGGAAACGCAAATTGGAGAAAGGCCCAAGGACTGAGAGCACATGGGAAGGGAAATGGCCTTGGCACGTGAGTATCTGGTATGGGAAGCGCTCCCTGTGCGAAGGCACCCTGGTCGACGTCCATTGGGTGCTCACGGCATCTCACTGCATCCACAGGTGAGTCACTGGGCCTGGGCAGCTGAGGGAGGGCACTGGGGCTCTCCTGCCCCAGTCCAGAGGGGCCGGCCATAAGGAGGGGTGCTCCGTGGGGTCAGGCAGCTGTAGGGGCATCCACCTGGGACATGGGGATCCCAGAGGCTTGCCTGTTTATGAGGAAGAATAAAAGAGAATAACCGACACGACGGAAGTATGTTCATTGTTGCTGTCATTCAGAAAGACCAGCTAGAGGAGAAGTGGTGCTGGGCCACGAGGGCCTCCATAGACATGTTTGTGTCGTACCTTGTCAGTCTCACCTCTCTCTCTCGAGGCATAGCCCAAGTCCTTCCGCCTCCGAGTCTTGGCAGGACTTTGTGCTCAGCATTGGGAGAAGATAAGTCAGGCTCTATGCCATCCTGACGTCATCAAGAATAATAATGTCTCACCTTTATAGAATGCTGTGGGCTTTGCATACATCGTCTGACTTGAACCTCCCTCTGACCTTGCGAGGGATGGTGGGAGCTGAGAGATGGAGTCTCTTGTTCGTGGAATAGTGGGGAGGCCAGTGCTACTGGATGGAAGAGCGTGTGGCGGGGTGGATGGGGTGTAAGGTGTAAGAAGCCGGGGAAGGCAGGAGGGAGGCCAGGTTAGGAGGGGCTTTGAATGCCAAGGAGAGGACTTTGTATTTGATCTTGGAGGCTGTAGGAAGCCACGGGAGTTTACAAAGTGTGACTCTGGCATGATCAGACGTGCATTTTAGGAAAATTGCTTCAGTGGCTGGATGGAGGATGGCTGGAGTAGAGGGAGACTCGTGGTAGGCGGATGACCAGCGGCAAAGGCTGTTGCAGTAGTCTGGGCAAGAGGTGATGCAGGTGTGCCGCAGAGTGCCTGCGGGAGTGTCAGGAGAGAGCAGGGGCCACACTGGAGAGGGGCAGCAGTGAAATGGACAGACCTTGGCAGCAGATTGGATATGGGGGATAAGGGGTGAGAAAGAGTGAAAAGTCAAGGATGATGCCTGGGGAGGAGGATGGGGGGTCCCTTGATGGGTGGAGGGAAGTTTGAAAGGTGGGGAGAGATTAGGGTCAAAGATAATAAATTCCATTTTGGACATACTGAGTTTCAGATGTCTGCCGGACATCCAGTTCAAGGTGTCTGACAGGCAGTTGGAGATGTGAGACCGGAGGCCGGCAGAGAGCTTGGAGCTGGAGAGGCAGATTTGAGAATCTTTAGTGTAAAGAGCCTTGATTCTGTATCTTTGTGTAACTGGAAGGACATATTGATGTTTGGTGGAGGGGCAGGTGTAGGAGGAAGATGATAAAATCCGTTTCAGGTGGTTTGATGTGCTGATAGGATGTCGAGGTGGAGCTGTCTTCCAGGTCATTGGACATATGGAAATAGAATTAAAGAATGACATTAGGTCTGGATATTTAAAAGACCACTGCGGCTGGAGTGGGTGGGGCTGCGAGGGATGTACCTAATAGATCAGAAAACAGAGTCAACATTCAGAAAGGCCTCAAAAACCCAGAGACTGTGTCCCATAGGATAAAATGTAATAAAGATAAAGGCAGATCCCTGTGCTGGAGCTTAAATACTGACAACAGTGTGAAACAGATCAACCTGGAAAGCTGCAAGAATTCTGATCAGTGCAACTCTCATCCACGACTCCGGGAAACACAATGAAGCATGTTTTCCCACCTTCTCTAAGAGAGATAACGGACTCGGTTCAGAACGAGTGAGCCAACGAGGGAATTTATTTTGCGTCACTCTGCATATTTGTTTCAAGGATTTTGTTTCTTTTTTTTCTTTTCCACTGGGATGGAGAGAATATAGATTTCTTTTAATTAAAACATACATACGCACAAATATTGGAGGTTGGAGGACTGGCTGGACAAGTTTGTATGACAAAGATCTGAGGTTTTTAGTAGACCTCTTTCTCAGTATGAATCAACTCTGTGGCATCAAGTCAAAAAACTAACGTGATCTTAAGCTACATTATGAGAGGTAAAATATACAGGACCAGAAAGGTGAAAATCCTGCTGGGCTCTGACCTGGTCCCATCCCACCCAGAGTATTCTTTTTAATTTTGGATATCACATGGGCAAACTGGATTGCATACTGAGAAGGTTGATAGGATGGTAGGAGATAGGAGACTGTGCTGCATAAAGACCAACTGGGGATATTTATCCTGAAGAAGTAAAGATTTAGAAAGAACATGATAATGATCTCGAAATATCTGAAGGATTGTCAGAAGGCATGGGCTTAGACCTGGTTTGCGCAGTGGGTGGAGGTGGGAACAGGGAGTAGACGATTCTGGGAGTTAGGTATTGGTTCAACATTAGAGGTATCCAAAACTAAGGGGGCTGCCTTGGGTGTTCTGTCCATGGGGATCTCAAAGGAGAACTGGATGACCACTTCTTGGAGATGTAACCGAGGGCTGGACAAGGTGATATCAGAAGCATCTTCCATCTCTGAGACTGGCGTTTCAGCCGTGATCACTTCGCAAGGCTCGCAAACAGCGGACAGTAATGTGAGATTTCTCCCTTTCTCGGCAGAACCGATGACCCGGCTCTCTACCACGTTTTAGTAGGCAGCCACAAGCTGTATGAAGAGAGCCCCAAGTCTCTCAAGGTTGGAGTGAAGATGATTTTTAGGTACCCGGATATCACAAACAATCAACCCTACAGACAAGATCTTGCTTTGCTCCTCCTGGAGCTCCCGGTGAAGTTGTCTGCATATGTCATGCCTGTCTGCTTGCCAAGACCAGGCCTGAATTTTGAAGAGAAGGTCTCTTGCTGGATGACAGGCTGGGAAAGAGCTGCCGACACAGGTGAGAGGAAAGCAATGTGGGCAGATGAGGTAAAATACTGCAGACCTGGAGAGCCGTGTGGTGAGGTTAAAGAATAAGGGACTCTTGGACTCAGGTGGGGTTTGGGTGTCTAGGCCAAATGGTATCCACCCAGACCTGATCTTCCCATCCTACCCAACCAGGACTTATCCAGGCTCTGCCCCTCTGGAGAGAGAGCCCACACCTGCCTCTCCATAACACTCGCTCCTTTCAGGTCCACCCTTTGAGGCCAAGCAGAGTGAAGCAAAGCCCTCCACATGGCTCCTTTTCATGTGCCCTCAAAATATTTTTTTCTACTGGGACTTTTTCACTATTTCTTTCCACTGAGCTTAATAGGAGAAGGTTTCAGATTGCTTCAACATTGTGGTTGTCCCCTTATAGACCTTATAGACATTTGTCAATGTTTTTCCTAAATTGTAGCACTCAGACCTGAACATGCCACTTTAGCTGTCTTCTGACTGGGCAGAGGACAGCAGGATAGATAGAGACAGATAGACAGATAGATCAATAGATGGAGAGATAGATAGATAGATAGATAGATAATAGATGGTAGGTAGATAGAAGGATGGATAGATTATTAGGTAGATACTATTTAACGAGATGGATAGCTAGGTAGATAGGTGGATGGATAGATATGTAGATACATAGATAACAGATGGTACATAGGTAGGTGAGAGAAGGATAAGTAGATAGAGGAATGCATACATACATAGATTAGTAGGTAGCTAGATGTTAGATAGATGGGCTGGACTTGGAGGCAGGAAGACTCATTTTTGTGAGTTCAAATTCAACCTCAGACACTTCCTAGTGGTGCGACCCTGGGCAAGTCACTTCACCCTGTCTGCCTCAGTTTCCTCATCTGTAAAATGGGGATCATAAGAGTACCTACCTCTCGGGGTTTGTTGTGAGGATAAAATGAGATAATATTTGTAAAGCATTTGCACACCTTAAAGGGAAGGGGAATAAACATTTATAAAAGCATCCACTATGTGCCAGGTGGGGCAGCTAGGTGACACGGTGGGTAGAGCGCTGGGCCTCGAGTCAGGAATACTCATCTTCCTGAGCTCAAATTCAGCCTCAGGCACTTGTTAACTGTGATCCTGGGTGACTCACTTCACCCTGCCTGCCTTAGTTTCCTCATCTGTAAAATGAATTGGAGAAGGAAATGACAAACCACTCCAGTATCTTTGCCAAGAAAACCCCAAATGGGGTCATGGAGAGTTGGCGCTGTGCTAAATGCACTTTCTAAACATCTCATTTTATCCTCACAAAACCCTGTGAGGCAGGTGCCAGTATATTAAAGTGCTATGAACGCTAGTCATTATCATCGTTATAGTTATTATTAGGTCAGACTTCTGCGGAGTTTCCACTTCATAGGCTGGGTAGGCAGCACAGGTGGGAAGAAGGCCTGGCCTCTAACTGGGGACTCTGCTTCCCAACAGCGTTACTGTTCAAGGCCTCCTCTCTCCGGGAAGTCCAGCTTCCTTTTATTAAGAATTCTGAGTGTAACACCCTCTACGCATCGATGGGGAATCGCACGACTGACATGATATATAAGATAGAGGACGACATGCTGTGTGCAGGAGACATCAGTAACCCCAAAGTGATCTGCCTGGTAAGCTTCTTTTGGCTCTTCCTCTTTTTGGCTTCTCAGTGCAGAATTCAGAGTCCTGTGGTCTGCTGGAAGACCTCTCCATTACAGACAGAGGCAAGGCTCCTGTTCTTTCCTTCTCTACTCTCAAATCCCGGGTAGCCTCTCTCTCTTCTTAGAGGCCGTTCTTGGGTCCCTTGTCCACTCTAGATTGGAGCCTTCCCAAGCTACAATCCCAGAATGTCAGCACTGGAAGTGATGTTGGGGGTCATCTGGTCCAGTGGTATCAAACTCAGGCTGAGTCAGGGGCCACTGAACCATGTATAAGGATCCCGCATATTGCCTTAGAAAAGCCACGTCTTAGCGTTATCTATGTTCTATTGTATTTTTATTTCTTGTGTTAAATGGTTCCCTTTTACATTTTAATCTGGTTTGAAACACTTGAGGGATTAGGGAACACAAGTGGCAATGTGTTTGACACCTTAGGTCTAGTCTAATCCATACCTCAGTAGAAATCTCATCTGTATTTTAGGAAATTTCAGAGGCAGACAGGGTGGGGAACCTGCAGCCTTGGGGCCACACATGGCCTTCTAGGTCCTTGGGTGTGTCCTTTTGACTGAGTCCAAGTTTTACAGAACAAACCCTCTTATTAAAGGGATTTGTTCTGTGAAGTTTGGATTCAGTCAAAGGGCCACACTTGAAGCCCTAGAGGGCCACATGTGGTCTTGAGGCCTCAGGTTCCACACCTCTGGTCTAGTCCAACCCTGTCATTGTGGGGATGAAAGAAGAGACCCACCCCAAGAGTACGTGACTAATCTACTTGTCCACGATCGTGCAGGTAGTGGGCTGGATCATGGACTGGACCGGACTGACGGCTTCAGATCCCTAACCTAGGGTCTGAATCTGCAACCTGCCAGCAAAGGCTTCTGGGCTCCACAGGCTGAGGGACATTGGGAATCATGCAAGACTTGGGAAACTGGGTCCACACTGTGGCTCTGCCTCACATGAGACTTGACTTTGGGCAGGCCAGGTCTCCTTTCCAGGCCTCAGCATTCTTATCTGAAAAATGGGGGTGAAAGTCTTTGCCTGGCCTGCCTCATCGGGGTGTTGTGAGAACAATGCTTCATAAAGTTTTCTAGAAATGGTTACTCTTTTATTCCATCCACTGGACAGAAACCAGGGGTGGATAATAAAAAAGAAATCCATGTTTTCCCAGTGTCAGAGATTCCGAGGTCCCTTGCAGCTCTGCATCTGTGATTTCATGGTGTGCCACAATTTGCCAGACATTCCCCAATCCATGGGCGCCGATTTCCGTTCCAATTCTTTGCCGCTAATGAAAGTATTGCTGTTAATGTTTTTCTATCCCTGTCTTTGACCTACTTGGTCAGGGGGGTTTATACAGCTCAATGACTAATATGGAATTCCCAAATGTTCCCCAGCAGGGTTGGGCTCATCCACAGCTCCACCAACAATGCAGTAGCACGCTTGTGTAAGGACCTTTCCTGAGGTCACCTGTGGGGTAAAGAGCAAAACTAGGCTTCCAGCCTGGCTCCTGTGGTTCTGAAGGCACCGCGTGCTGCTTCTGCATCGGCTCTGGTTTGATCTGTCTGTCGGTCAGTTTTTTTTTACATTTATCAATTAGCATTTTATTTTTTTTTGTTTTTTTTTTAATTTATTTTTGACATGTTTGGTTTTCAGCATTGATTTTCACAGGCGTTCGAATTACAAATTTTCTCCCCCTTTCCCCCCCCCCCCCCCCCCCCC
>JAQQSZ010006220.1:0-13655 GCA_028646595.1 Phalanger gymnotis | reverse complement strand
GGGGCCCAAGGTGGGGCTGGCTAAGGGGAGGTGCTAACTCCAGAGCCATACCCTATTAGGTGTTAACCTAACCTATGTGGATGTGAACCTCCCAGGGTCTTAAGGGGAGGGGCTAACTCAAGAGCCAATCATAGCAGCCTAAGTTCTGGTCATTCAGATGACGTTTGATGACGTCTGAAGCCCTATAAGAAGGGAGGACAGAGCCATTTGTGCAGGGCTCTCGAGATGGTGTAATGAGGAGACTCCAGGCAGCTGTAGCTAAGGAGCCTTTCAGCTTGTAAACCTGGATGCTGAGACTTTGTTGAACTCTGGTAACTATGTATTGAGATTTGAATCAGACAAGGTCTGTCTGTTGATGTTTGTAATTTGTTTGTATTTTGTTATGAAGTTCAGGGTGCAGGCTTTTTTGTCTGAACTAGGTGAATGATATTCGTATGCTGAATTAAAGTAAGTTTGTCAACCCCTTAACCTTGCTTTCCTTAGTCAAGCAGATCAAAAGAACCTGTGCTGTTGGCAGCTTTCTGGGTGCTAGCTGGGGGTGGACCTTACACCCCCACAGAAGTTGCTAGCTGGATTGTTAAAACATGCACTTCTTGTCAATTCTCTATTTGCTTTAGCTGGTGATGATTTCATATTATTTGGTATAGTGGGGGCATAACTGTGCCCTAACTATGCCTCACTCTGTCACTTTCCTAGAATTTCTCCAACTCATTCATTTTACAGATAAGGAAATTGATGTCCAGAGTGATTATATGATATAAGGTAGTAAGCCAAAGACTGAAGATTCAAATTCAGTTCCTCTCACTTTAAATCCATTTCCATTACATCTTCACCATTGCCATCATTTCATCTCCATCCTCTAGTCTCCCTTAGGAACATTATATTTGCCAAATCAATCACATTCCATTGGAGAAAGCTAATAATGTCCCTCCAAAATAAATGTCTCAAAACTGGGAGAGCATATCTTGGGTATTCAAGCCATTATTTTGGATGGTCTTATATCTAAACCTTCAGATGGATAAAGTTTTGAAAGCACTCCAAATATAATGAAGGTTAAAGAGTAATTGATTTCTATTTGATTTCACCTCTGTAGCCTTATTCTAAAGGTAGTTGGAGTACACTTTGCAATGCTTTAATATAGCAGGCATGCGAAGTGAAGAGGACATTTTGCTGATTATTCCATTCAGTGTTGCCCCTGGAAAGGGTTGGTCAATCTATTCACTTGGCTCTATTCAACATATCCACAACTTTACACCCCAGCTATTTATGTTGACTTTATCCATTAAAATATAAACTCTTTTAAGTCAAGGACTAATTTGCTGTCTCTTCTAAGATCTATTCCTTTTGAACAATGTATGTCTTTCCATTGTCTTATTTCAGTCATGAGTGCCTTCCTAGCATATCTCTTTAACTACAAGGACATGTTTATCTCCTTACTTTAAAAAAAGAATCAAACCGACTTTATTTATTATGCAAATATTTGAGAATTTCTAAGTATTAAAACACCCAAGACTTCAGTATTATCCTCAACTTTCTTCTTAAGTTAGTTTCTCTCCTGAATTACTGGATTCTTCCAGTAATTGTCATTCTTTTTTTTTTTTTTAGCTTAGGTACAATATTCTAATTTTTGTCATATCTGATAATACATTAGCCAGTTCATGAGAATCATATAATCAAGAAAATTTGAATTGATAAAAACTTTGGTGAACTTTATAGAATATGTATAATGAATTTCCAGAGGAATTAGAATGTGACTCTACAGAGTTGGGAGTCAACATTCTTTCCTATTCAGGAATAAGAAGCCAATAAATAGTCCACTACTCAATGGAGTCCATGGAATCAACAATCAATTCCATTTTTTTCTTTTGAGATTCTTGGGCTTATTTGGATTTCTTTGGCTACTCTAGGAGAATCTGAAAATTGGTTTCTTTCCCCTGAAGGGGAATGTTAGCTAAATACCTATTATTTGTGGTTATACTTTAGTTCTCTGGAATTCTATATTGATATGGATGTTAAAGAAGATTAGTTGAAAATAGACTTCACATTTGAAGATTTCCTACTGTTTTTAAGTGTCATGATCTCTTTATTTGGCTAATGTTTATTATGTACAGAGATAATAGATTTAGAACTTTTATGGCCTCAGTAGCATATTTGTTTTTTGGATCATATTAACAAACTACTCTTGCTTAGCTTTCTCTCCAACCATTTAATCAGTCCAACATAATTACGCTAATTGCTTTGATGAAGCCTCATCATGAGGGCTCAGCCTCTTCTATCAGTGCTTAATAAAACAAAGTATAGGGAGGATTGCTAGAGGTAAGATGAAGGAAAGATTACTTTTTGTCAAATGAAGCACAGCGAGGTACATGAGAAAGCTTACTGCCTATAAGGGAAAAAGGAAATAAAGGCAACTTTATCCTAGAAAAGAATTTCCTTTCTTATAACAAGGAAGAATATGAGGACTATGTTGAATAGATAAGGATCAGTACAATTATAAGAAAAATATCTTGGAAGTGGTCCATAGAAGGAATTTAAGTGGGAATGTTATGGTCCCACGACATTGCTTAAATCTCAACTTCTCTCAAAGCACAATAATGCACAACTCTGCCGTTTGGACCCTTAGGGAAAGAGAGAAAAAGAAAAAAAGAGAGAGAGAGAGAAAGAGAGAGAGAGAGGGAGGGAGGAAGGAAGAAGAGCAGAAGGGAAGGGAGGGAGGAAGAGAAGAAGAAAGAAAGAAAGGAAGGAAGAAAGAAAGAGAAAGAAAGAAAAAGAAGAAGAAAAGAAGAAAGGAAGAAGGAAAGAAAGAAAGAAAGAAAGAAAGAAAGAAAGAAAGAAAGAAAGAAAGAAAGAAAGAAAGAAAGAACACTAACTTTCCAGAATTATTATATAGCTAAGAGATGTCAGTGGCAATACTGGAACACAGATCTTGTTCAGTCAAGTGGTTGTGTATCTCCTATTAAAGATATTTCTCTCAATATCAGATCAATCAGAAGGACATGACAATAAGCCAGAAGAAAGATTGATGAGAATAAAAGACATCATATTCTGATTCTATTAAAAACAAGTGTGAAGAATAGCCCACAGTGGCAGATTCCATTTCTCATCTGACTTTGACTAAGAATTGACCAGATTCCTGCATTCCGTTCTGTGAATCCTACCTCTGTTGGAAGGTATTAAAATATGAAGCATTCTCATATATGTCAAACCCTACTTTAAAAATGTTTAATCAATGCTTTTTTAACATTGCTTTTTTAATGCCCCCCTTTCTCCTGATAGAACATTTAAATAAAACATTGACAATTTATGAACACACACACATACACACACACAAACGTGTCATTCCTTTATTCTTCTACCTCTCTCATGAAATGTGAAAAATATGCTTCAACATCTGTCTGTTGACAACCCAGCTGGTCACTGAATTGATCAGAATTCTGATATCTGATATTAGTGTTATTTTCCCTTGAATTACTGAGGATATTCTATTGATTATTATCCTAGTCCCATTTCCCTTACTCTGGATCACTTCATGCAAGTCTTTCAAATTTTCTCCGAATTCTTCATATTTGTAATTTTCATGGCACAATACTACATCTTTTATATACCTCAACTTATTTAGCCAGTCCTCAATTTGTGGAAGCCCATTTATTTTCTAGGTCTTTGCTATCACACATATACAAAAAGATGCTGCTAGAAATAATTTTGTTCATATCACCTATCTTTCCATCTTTGACCTCCTTGTGTTATATGCCTAGTAACAGTATTACTTAATAACAGAGAATGTACCGATTATTCACTTTTCCAGTATGATTCTGAATTTTAAAGTCTATTTTTATACTAAGCTAAAATTCAGCCGCTGTAAAAGAAAAGAAAACCACACCCCCAAATCCCCAACTGAGCAACCATTTCCTCCTTCCGAATTTTCATTATGCTACTTCCTTACCGTGCTCTTCTCCAGGGAGGCACACAAGATGAATTGTCTCCCTTCGGCAATGTCATCTTCTTCAATTACACAAACAGGAGCCAGAGAATGTGGGGCAAATGAGAATGACAAAAACTCTGGATGGTGGCTAGTGATTACCACTCATTTTGTTAGTCACTGGGGGCTCTTCAAGTATAGAGTCCCTTGTGGTATCATCAGGAATAGCAAAGTAGCAGCTAGGGCTTGTTGAGCAGTTCAAGATATGGCTATTGAGGGCAATTTGTATGATATTGGTTGCCCCTACAGGCACATGATCAGAAGTAAGGGAAATAAACAAAACCCCCATGACCCACAGCAGATGTAAATATCTGTAATCAGTCTTGAGGCCTGGGAACTTAATTGTTGAAGGCTTTGTTACTCAGGGAAAGGTCTGCATTTTGCTAATAAAAATAGAATGGAGTTACTGGTCTCATTTTCTAAAGCACTCCCTTTTGTAGTATTAATTATTTTTGAGAATACATTTTTAGGAAAGACTTTAGAGACATTTGGATTATTATCTCCTAATCATAAATCTATCTGAATAAAATCCCTTATCCACATAATGAATTCTTAGAATAGTATTTTGGCTGCAGTGCTCTGAGGAGACATCTTGTTTGTTTCTCTTCCTATTCCTGCTCTGTAAAGAGTCAGGTTCATAATGATGTGACTGTAAGGGAAAAAATTCATAAGCCATGCCTGAATGAAGAGCCTGGGAAGGACAAGAGTCTATCCATGAAACAGGTTATACATTACCAAGATAAAACCATTCTTTCAATCCATGCCGTGGCCATCAACACCATTATCATACCCTTATCAGAGTAGACAGATTTTATGAAAGGGCTCATGTAGAAGTGAACTAGCTTCGTGGATGTACAGAGAAGAGCAAAAAGCAGGCCAAGGAGACAAGTGAATTTTAGACATGGTGGTAATAGGAAAAGAGTGATTTAGTGTGGGGCAGGTGGGGAGAAGGTTGTGTATTGTAGAAGGAGGCTTGGACCATGATTTAAGAGACCTGGTTTTACATATTTGTTCTTTTGTTAGTTAAGGATGTGACCTTGGTTAAAGCATCATTTCTAGGCCTCAATTTCCTCATCAGCAAAATGAAGAACTAAGCAAATATGATTTCTTAAGTTCCCCTCTAGCCTTATATTCCTGTCTATGTGGCAGAGATGACACAGGGTCAAACCTGATGACCTCTAGGGTTTTTTTAACCTAAGAATATGCATTTTCAAAGGTATTGTTAAGATACGGTTAAAGGTAAAACACAGGCAGAATTTTTCTCAGCTAATATGCCCAAATATAAGGTAAAATAGGAGTAAGTCAAAATTTTTCAATATTCTTTAAATACAGCAGCTACATCCTTCTGTTTTAATGCAAGGCACACTGTTGGAAAGAGAAAACAAGACACTCAGGTCTAGTGTAACATTTAAGAATCTTGCTGAGAATCAGTGGCTGTTCTCCCAGGAATCACTTCACACCAAGAGAATTCTGATGCTCTGAAGTAAAAGAAAATGCCTCAGCAAATGCCCTGCTAATTTCTCCATCAAACCACATAGAGCAGCTGAACCAAGCTTACTTCCTCAGGCATAAAAGGCCAGGATTTTGAGCAGTTTTCTGGTGGTGAACATAATTACCAGCTAGTCACAATAAGTTTACAGTGAGGCCTTTTTCTCTGATCTAAAACCAGAACCAATCCAGTATTTAGAAATTGTGTATCTATAATGTCTGCAAAGCAAAGGAAATCCTACATCACTTCAGTTTTCTAAGCAGAGGTGATCTGCTTTTTCTGCAGGATCATGAAGCCAGCATGAGTGGGTATGAAAGACTACCACAAAGATCACTCAGTTCCCTTCTTAAGAATTCAACACATCTGCTTTCCCAGTTGCTTTCTTTTCCTTACTTTTATAAATCTACTCTTCTCAATATTATTGGGTTTAACAGGCATTGATCAAAAGCTTTAGAAATGAACATGAACAATAAGATTCTACAATCCTCAAGCTCTTAGAATGGTAGAGAATCATTATTATCCCATTCTCCTGTCCTTGCCATTTTAAAAAGTGAGAGCAAAGGCAAAATTAGCTGCAGAATGTGTCTTCTTTCTTGCTGGTTTTCAATGTATTTTCTTTCAATTTCTCTCACTCAGTTTTCTGTTACTTTCTGAAATAATGAGAAAACACATCTTTTTATACCTTTTATCTGTAGTTAAGGTAAACTAGAAAACCTCATTAAAATTATCAAGTCTTTCTGGGGTGATTTTTTTTGTTTACCAAATCCCTTGCTGTCTAAAGGCAAGTAGTGCTCAAACATGTATAAAAAAGTAACAGTCTTACAATATTTGCACATTTCTCCATATGATGTTTAACATTCATGAGAAAACATTATGCTGGTACAACCAATGTTGGGTGAATTATCTGCTTCATCGAGAGCCTCAGCATGATCAATTTGGCCACCAGTAGTGGACGGGTTTCATAGGAGCTATCTGACAGGAATTCATTTGGTACACAGAAATCATTGAGGAGTTTGCAATGTCTGTTGTCAATGGAATGAGTTTAAACACGCAAAAGGGAGAAATCCTTCACTTAGATGAAGGTGATTGAAGAGAAGAAAACGCAGGCTCACCAAACCTTTCAAGTGATTCTGTCAAAGAAATGCATTTTATGTTTAATCAATCAAAGCTGTTGACAAGTTGCTGTGTGGTCAACTGTTTAATGTGTGAGTTCTCTCAGCTCAGTCTTTTGTTTCTCTGAGGCCGGATTTGAGGGAATGGACAAAAGTTATCAATATCATTTTTTATTAGAAAAGGACAGTCTAAGTGGAATGCACTTGCACACCAGAAGAGTTAAGTTTGATTTACTGAATCAATTCCAATCAACATCCTTCAGCAGGAAAACAATAGCTTGTCTTATGACTGTGCTCATTTGATCTGAAATTGGATCTATGTAGGCACATGGATCCTCTTGATAAAAGCTTTGAAAGGTTCTAACTAAAACCAAAGATAAAACCCTAGAGACCTTGACTTCAGTCAGTAAAGAGAAGGTGCTCTATGTTACAGATCTATAGCTACTGGCAATAGGTACAGACATTTCAAAGCTAATAACCTCCCCCAAAGTGAAATGTACAAATAAATAAATTATTAGGGGAAACCTGGAAATATGGATTGGCTGGAAATGCAGTTTACAGCTTGATATATGTCAATTGAGTTGTAATACCAATAACGCAAATGTGGCCTTGTAATAGGATTCCTAAGGAGGTGGCTAGTTACAGGCCTTGGAAACCATTATAGCAATCCCTGCTAGCTTTAATGACTAATCCTTTTCCAATTGTGTCTAGCAGGTAATGCTAGTAACCTCATTCAATTATGAGTCTGGAAAAAAAAAGCCATAAACCAAATCTCGCATTTCAAAAATAAAAAGAAAGAAAGAAAGAAAGAAGGAAAGAAAGAAAAAGAAAGAAAGGAAGGAAGGAAGGAAGAAAAAGAAAGAAAGAAAGAAAGAAAGAAAGAAAGAAAGAAAGAAAGAAAGAAAGAAAGAAAGAAAGAAAGAAAAGAAAAGAAAAGAAAAGAAAAGAAAGCAGACTAGCATCTCAAGGGGGAAGGGAGGGGAGGGAGAAGAGAGTGTAATCTTTGGTAAGACTTTCAAGTTTTCCCTTACTTTACCTAGGACTTAAAGAAGTCATTGGCAACAGTGTGATATAGTGGAATGAACACTGGATTTGGCATTGGAGGTCCTGGGTTTTAATACTGATTCTGTCACTTACTACCTATCTTACCTTGGCCAAGTCATTTAACTTCTCTGGGCTACAATTTTCTCATATATACAATGAGGAAGTTGGACTCAACCTCTAAGTTCTTTTCCAAGGGAAATCTATGATCCTATGAAATTAATTACATATTTAAAATAGTCCTGATCATGTGGGGCAGGATTAAGCCTGAGCAGGCATTGAGTGCCTATACTAGGCTGCATTCCCCCTTTATTATGCTGCTGCTCATGTGTTTCATGCCTGAAACCCCAAGCTTCCTGTTAACTGATGATAAGTAAAAAGCAGGTACTTTAATCCTTTAATCCTTTTAATCTTTAATTTAAACTTTAATCCTTCTGGGTGTTGGATCAGGAGCAGGAAGTGTAACAGAAGGAAAATAGTTATGTGGACCCAGTATTCATCTGGCAAGGTCAAAGACCCCAGTAATTTCTAAGCCATTCTTATTGTTATACTACTAGTGGCATCCCAGACATTCTCAGAGGTCAGTGCAAAGATATTTTATGCAGAGAACATTCTTGAAGAAGTCATTTTTATGAGGAATAGCCCTGACTCAGTCATTGTTGGGATCAGAAAAATAAATGAGGCTTTTTGCTCTGAGTTCCCTCTTCTTCTATCTTCCTCATCTCCTATCATTCACAGGCCATCTGCTACTATTTCCTCCTTCACTCTTTTCTCACACAAAGAGGTAGCTTTAGATCAACTAGATGGCTCATCAGATAGGACTCTACACCTGGAGTCGGGAAGATCTGAGTTCAAATCTAGCTTCAGGGATATACTAGCTATGAGACTCTGGGCAATTCACTTAGCCTCTGTTTGCCTCAGTCTCCTCAACTGTAAAATGAAGATAATAAAAGCACTTACCTCTCAGAGTGGTGTGGATCAAATGAGATTTGAAAGGCATTTAGCACAGTTCTAGGCGAATAGTGCATGCTATGTAAATGCTTCTTGCCTTCTCTTGTTCTCTATTTCCTTTCCTTTCCTTCCCTTCTTTTCTTTTCCGTTTCTTTCTTATTTCTTGCCAAGGCTAAGCCCTTGTGTATGCCAAGGCCAATGGGGGTATTTTATTTCTGCATTTCCCCAGGGCACAGTGAAGCAAGTGGTGGTCTGGCCACTGGAGGCTGCTTGTTTGCTTAGGCATCCATAGGGTTGTCTGTCTACTTATTTGCGTGGGGTTGTGCGGAAACACATGGTGGTCTGGCCACTGGAGGATGCCTGTTTGCCCAGGGCTACGCTGAAGCACGGGTAGTTCTCAGAGCTGGAGTCTGCTTGCTTCTCTGGCTGTGCTGAGGCACATTAGAAGGTCCTGGTATTGCCATTTGCCTGTTCCACCACACTGGGATTCAGCATCTCCTGCTTGTGTCACTGAGGTGGGGCTTGGTGCTGGCTTGTTGGGACACTTCTTGTCTTGGACTATGCACCCCTTTTACCTGCATGAAACAGACCTTTTTTTTCTTTTTCTTTTTTTTTTTTTTACAGCATTGATTTTTCTCCTTTTATTTATTAAATTACTATCTTCCTTGTATTTTTTCTCCTTTGATGTAGTTTGAACTTTCTCTACCATACAGTTAATTTTGAAGGAGGTGCTACTCACATAACATGGAAAATGCCTTCTTTTCTGTAAATCATATGTTGAATCTTTGTAAGATCTTTTCTAATTTCCTTACAATTTTAAGCATGATGCTTTTTTTTTGAGACAGACCTTTCTTGCTGATCTTCCAAGTTTTAGGTGGTAAAAGTTTGATTCACCCCTTCTTTTTGATGGTTATTCTGTCCCAGTATTTGTTTGTAGGCACCATTTTATGGTTGTTTGGAGGCGAATATGAGAAAGTTATGATGATTGACTGTTTCCTCTGCCATGTTAGCTCCTGGAAGTCCCACACTCTTCTTCTTGATACTCTCTTTTATCAGCGTTTTCAGAGCACTGTTCTCTCCTGCTTTTCTTTTTACCTATCAGACCACTCCTCAGTTTCCTTTGCAGGATCCTTATCCAGATTTTATCATCTAACCATAGATGACCTATAGGGCTCCTTTTTCTTTTCCCTTCATTTGATGATCTCATCAATTCCCATGGATTCAATTAATATAATTATGCTGATGATTCTTCATCTTATCTACTTGTCTTAACCTATCTGAAGATTTCCAGTCTCATGTCTTCACCTGCTTTTCAGACTGCTCATCCAGTAGATATTTTAAACTCAGCATGTTCAAAATTGAACTTGTCTTCTTTTCCCCAAAACTTACCTCTCTAAACTAACCTATTATTGTAGAGGGCAACACTATCCTCCCGGCATCCCAGACTTTAAACCTAGGTGTTGTTTTTGACTCCTCACTTTTGCCTCTCCACACATCCAATTTGTTGCCTGTCGACTTCATCTTTAAAGAATATATATATATATATATGTATATATATATATCTATATCTATATATAGATATAATGTGTGTGTGTCTATATTACTTTTAATTTATGGAATAAAATAAGTGTGTTCATAACATTACATAATTTTTAAAAAAAGATAATGGTACATGAAACTTCCAATCTATTACATACAATTTGCTATCCCTTTTAAATATATAATAAAGTTATCTTGTAAATTTATTTTTTTTCTTTCCTTCCCCTCCTTGCCCTACCAGCAGACACATACACACATGTGTGTATACATACACACACAAATGTCCTTACATTTCTGATGGACCAAAAACTTCAAAGGAGTGCTATTTGGAGGCCAGGTCCTGTAGCAGGGGTAGGCCTGGATCCTGGGGGCTCTACAGCTTTATTAATATCATTCAAGTAGAAATGTCTTCTGAAAAGATAGTAAAGGTTGGTCTTCAAACACAATTCATAATATTGCCAGTCTAGTCTTCTTTCTACCGTGCTATATTGAGGGCACATACATTTATATAAAACCAAATTTTGACTTTACTGTATTTGCATGCTTTTTTTTTCTTTAATTAAGTTTTGCTTCTAAGACAGTTGAACTCCTACAATGGAAAATCTGTATTTTCGACTTTCTAACAGACTTCATTTAAATTTCCTTACCTTTAGCATTCAGTGGAAAATCTAATGTAGCATTCAGTCTTCACTTTTAGATTGTTCATGCCAGCAAATATCTTATCTTCCTATATGACTGTATATGCAACCAGAAATGCTACATCGATAACACCCTGGTGAATATACATAAATACACACATATATTTATGTGCAAATATTTACATATATATGTAAGCATGTATATGTGTATGCCTCCAGTACACCGGTCACTCTACTGAATAGTGTTACACTGAGTGATAAAAAATTATCCCACTTAGAAAGATTTTTAGGATTTATTACAAAGTTTTTCCTCATAATGATTCTGTAAAATAATTTGTGAAAGTCATGAACCACATTTACAGATGAGGGAAAATGAGGCTCTTAAAGGTTAAATCTAACCTGTGACCAGAAAGGAAAGGAAAAGGATCTTAATGCCCCCAAATGACCATCATCTACATTCTTTCTCTTCTGTGCTCAACATCATCCAAAGAACAATGTTCACAGCCAGGCCTACCTGTTGGAGATATTACTAAGAAACTGAGTGAACTATTGTTATGGTAATTAAGATGGACTTTTTTTTTTTTTTACTGTTTTCTCTTTTGGAATGCTGAGGTAATCAAGTACCTTTGATGAGTCTTGCCTTTCAAATGTAATGGAAAGCAAAGTGAACTTTTTGTTGTCTTTGTTTTGGAGTGCTTCTCAGCACTAAGGAATCTTTGATTCAATAGGGAGTCTTCGATGACCTGCTTATATCATATCAAGGTCTAGTTCACATTAGTTTGAGTGGAATGGTTTTGATGCCCTTTCACCTGAGACTTGTATATAAGATCAAAGGTTATCATTTTGCCTTTGGGGGCTCACTTATTGGTGTTGGTGTGGAGACTCTGGGTAGCCATTAAGGAGCCCGCCACCCTGGCTTTGAAAAGCCAGATGTTAGTCCTTCTCTTTTTGGTAACTAGGTATGTGATGTCTTGATCAGACAAAGCCTGTCTGTTGATCTGTTTATAGTTTCTGTTTGTATTTGCTCTGAAGTTCAGGGTGCTGGCTTTTCCCCCTAAACTAAGTGAATGATATATGTATGTTTGATTAAAGTGAGATTGTAAACCCTTTAAAGTTTCTTTCCTTGGAAAAGCAGATCAAAGAACTTGTTCTAGCAGCCATTTGTACTCTTGTTGTTGGTCTTTCACTCCCACAGCAGCTGCTAGCAACATTGTTGTTACAACTATAATGTGGAGAGTCATCCAAAGACAAACAAACCTTGTGAAAAGAAAATACCTAAAGGACAAAAAGGAAAATAATATTGAAGCATATTATGCTAAGGGCAAGGAAGTATATAAGAAAGAAGGGCTCTGATAGGCTACCAAGATCTAAGAACAAGAATGAACTGGAAGAGAAAGAGTAGGAAAAGGAGGAGGAGAAGGAAAAGGAGAAAGAACAAAAAATATCCTGTTATAAACTACTCTCTGAGGTAGGAATTTAATTCAAGTTAATTGTCTCTTGACTCTAAATTCCAGCACTCCAGCAATCACATCTAGCTCCTTCTCAGATAGGACTAGGCCTACCCATGATGAGCTTATAATTGGCTCTTGTCATAGAACCAATGGAAACTGCTGGTTTATGAACACTCAATGGGCATAGCATCAACACTGTGCCAACAATTTTACTGTATGTCAATGAGACATGGACTTTAAAAATCTCCTAGGAATTAATAATGACTATCTCATACAGGATAATAGAATGGTACATGGTGGGCATGTGCATGCTTCAACATAGAACGACAGATAAAATTTTAAGGAGAAGATTAACAGTTATCAAGGAAATGTATTACAGGAAAAGAAGACGAAATATGAGAGATGTGAGAAGGTGAGAGGGAAGGATGAGAGGTCAGTCACTAGTGTACCATTTGTATGTTTATGTTTTTAGGAGAAAGTCAGAAGGCCTCTATCACATTAGTTGGAACTTTTGTGGTGTATTTATAGCAAACAAAGATAAAAGTTACATAGGATGATCAGACAATTATTGATAGATATCTGTTTCATGAGAAAGAAATTCAAATCTATTTGTGTATCTCAGATTACCTTCATGAGTTGCATCCTTTCTAAGAGCAGGCATCCAAAAACCAAAGCAAAACAAAACAAAACAAGGGTGCACTAACCCAGATATATGTAGGTCCTTAGCTCATTCAAGTCATTCAGTGTTCTTTAATCTCAAAGGTAGATGTACATCACATAGATCCACAATTATGATAGCTTCTCCCCCATCTATTTCTAACCTCTTCTAGGGTGAGGAGAAACAAGAGTTAACATTCTTTCCTCACCATTTTTTGTTTGTAAAACTAATAACTTTCTAACAGTGAATTGATATGATAGAATTCTGCACAAGATGAGCCACAAGTTAGCTCAATCAATCAATACCCATTTATGAATTATTTATTTAGTACCTCCTATGTGTCTGTCACTAGGTCAGAAGCAGATTTTATAAATCACCTCCACAACTAACTAGGCTAACTAGGTGTGTAACCTTGATAACTAGCTTCTTCATGCAGAAATATATATATATATACATATATATTTATATTTATATTATGTTATTATATATTATATATATTGTTATATATATTATATGTGCATATATATTATATATGCATATTATATATATATATATATATATATATATATATATATATGGCTAAGACAAAAAAAAAAGGATCTCCAATTTGTTTTCTGTTTCTGAGCCTGAGCTTCTTTTGAAACATTTTCTATGGGAGAAAATACCCTGTGGCACTAGAACAATGGTGCCAAGTGTTTGTTTCTTCTCGAATGCTTGCCCTTGTACCAGGTCAGTAGATAATCTGTCCCTCCTTCCTGACACACCAGTTTGAGAGAATAAAATATGAAAGACAAAGA
>JAQQSZ010006219.1:0-13655 GCA_028646595.1 Phalanger gymnotis | reverse complement strand
AAAAAAAAGAAAAAGAAATCTTAAGCGGCACAGAAGAGAGGTCAATAACAGGGATGTAGGTACAGGCCTATAGCATAGCAGGAGTACTGGCTGATCCTTAGAGGCAACTGAAACAACAGCAGCAGCAACTTCTGTAGTTATCACCACAAAGACAGTAAGGGAGTCAAGTAACTGCTCAGAAAGAGATTTTGGGGATCTCTTTGCTGGCACTGGATGCAGCATTCCCGTATAGGAAGATGATACATGTAAATCCTAAGAACTTTTTCATTATTAAGATATTTATAAGGAGTCTGAATAGACAGAGGATATAGTTGTGAGTCAATTAGATCGTGATGATCTCCAAGAAATAGAGCATAGTGGTGAGAAAGAGAGAGATGCCTTTGGTGGGGGAGAGGATGGGGGCGGGAGGTAGAATGGGGCAAATTTTATGATACAGAGGGAGACACATGAGGAAAAGCTTTATAATGGATGGGAAAATGGGTTATGAGTAATGCATGAAGCTCACTCTCATTGTAATTATTCAAAGAAGGAAGAATTTATATAAACACTCAGGTAGGTACAGAAATCTATGTTATCCAATAGGGAAGCATGAGAGAGAAGGGATAAGAGATACGAAATGGGAACCGAGAAGGGGAAAGGCGGATTGGCAGAGGCAGTGGATGGAAGCAAGAGAGAGTTTAGAAGAGGGACAGCATAAAATGAGAGAGAGAAAGGGGGGAAGAAGAAGAAGAAGAAGAAGAAGAAGAAAAAGAAGAAGAAGAAGAAGAAGAAGAAGGAGAAGAAGAAGGAGAAGAAGAAATGGAATGGGGGGAAATGCGTAATTAGTGATCATAATTGGGAATGGGATGGGAAAGGGAAGAGTTAAGCCATAGAATGGAAGTGGGTAGCAGAATGGATTGGAAACCGGAATCCAAAAATATGTTGTGTACACAAGATATATAGGACAGAAGGATACACACAAACTAGAAATGAAAGCTGGAACAGAGTCTATTACAGTTCAGCTGAAATAAAGAGGGAAGGATTGGCAGTCATGATCTCCGACAAAGCAAAAGCAAAAATAGACTTACTTGAAAGAAATAGTCAGGGAAACTACAGTTTGCTCAAAGGTATCATAGACAATGAAGTAATATAAAAAAAATTACAAGTTTCTCTGATAAAGGCCAAGTTTTCAAATATTTATGGAACTTGGTAAAATATAGATAGATAGATCTCTCTTTCTATCTATCCATCCATCTATCTATCTATCTATCTATCTATCTATCTATCTATCTATCTATCTATCTATCTACCTATCTATTGTGCATAGTAACATCAGTATTGTAAACAAGATCAATTGTGAAAGAATTAGCTACTCTGATCAAGACAATGATTCAGGATAATTCTAAAGGACTAGTGATAAAGAAAATGGTATCCACCTCTAGAGAGAATACTAATAAACTCTGAGTGTAGATTAAAGCATATTGTTTTGCACTTTAATTTTCTTGCTTTTTTTGCAAATGGCTAATATAGAAATATATTTTGTATGACTTCACATGTATAATGGGAATTATCTGCTTGCCTTCTCAATCGGTAATCAAGGGACAAGAGGGATCTAGAAAATGTGAAACTCAAACGATGCAAAAAGAAGGTTAATTAAAAAACAAACCTTCGACAAGAAAAAGAAATGCATTTTTGAATATGCCTAATATGGAAAATTCTTTTGCCACATTACATAGATATTGAGGGATTTTTTTTAGTAGAGGATAGTTTTAAAGAAGGATCAACAAAAGATACATCTTACTTAAAATATATACCAATTAAAATATTACTCTACTAAAAAGATTAAAAAAACTATTGCAATGATAATTAAGAAAACATTGGAAACGTGAAATCATTCTCAACTCATCACTGTTTTTGTCTGCTATCCAACCACTTAAGAAAAATGAGAGCAGTTATGTTTATTTTTACTACAAAAAATTTTACTGAGTAGAATAAAATATACATTTAAAAGCTAAGCCCAGTACCTTGGAAGAAGCATTGGCTTCAGAACCTGAGGTCATTGATGTTGAAGGAAAGGAAGGATTTGATCCCTATTGGCTGTGTGACTATAGACAAGTCACTTCCCCTCATTAATGCAAAAGTATACATCTTTGAATTCCTGCTGATATACTTCAAAATTCATGAAAATATTATATTATGACTTCATAAACCTAAGAAAAATGATTTACCTCACATGTATCTTATTTTTATAAGTACAAAAGACACAGTAGGTTTAAAAGTTATTTATGCCAATTAATTTTTGATATCTTTAAGATCATCATCAATCACAGATAAAGCTATCATGTCTAATTGATGGGGTATAGGCTGTGGGAACTCCCTTGAGCTCTCCCTGAACCTTCCCACTTGATCTGGCTTTTCATGCCCACATCTGGTGGCTGCTACCTCCTTAGTCTGGTCACCTCCAGATTGCCTCCAGCCATTTCCCACCCTTGATCCTATCACAATATCTATAACCAAGTCTGTTACCCTAGCTTTCTATTTTCTGTCATCTCTAGATAGCTTTCAGCTATTTCCCACCCTTAATCCCATTCCTGGAGTCTGACCTCACCCCAGTCACCCCAATCCCATCAAGATCCTCCATAAACCCCTCCTCCATAAACCACAGACTACTTAACCACTTTATATCCCTCCTACAACCTTTCCTTATATGAGATCCATCTTGCCTCGATGAAGGTGCTCA
Organism: Phalanger gymnotis; assembly: GCA_028646595.1. Taxonomy (NCBI): domain Eukaryota; kingdom Metazoa; phylum Chordata; class Mammalia; order Diprotodontia; family Phalangeridae; genus Phalanger; species Phalanger gymnotis. The sequence continues at coordinate 10,936 of JAQQSZ010006219.1, read as the reverse complement.
GATTCAATCTAGCTCAGACTCAACCTGGCTAAGATTCTTCTGGCCTGGACAAGTGTCACAAAATAGTGAGATTTCTTAAGAGTGTACCCAGGATGGTGAATCTTTAATAAACATTTTTTTTTCCCTTTGGCTGTAAGAAGGCTTGGGTTGAATTCATTCAGGCAGGACCCGGCATATTGGTATTTTGGGGTCAAAAGCCCCCCCTAAACTCCTAAAACCTCAACAGAATGATTTTGTTTGTTACTCATTTTTTGTGATTTACTTGTATAGGCAGTTCCACAGATGGCTTTAAGCACTAATTTTGAAATTTAGAATCTAAGACTGTTTTCTAAGAGATTAAGTCACTGGCTGAGGTTGACAAGGCCAGTGTGTGTCAGAAGATGGGCTTGAACCTAGGTCTTGGTGACTGAACCAGCTCTTTATCCTCGATAGCATACTATTGAATGAATGAACTGTGGCACTTAGAAAGTGGGTGAAATCTAGAAGAAATGTAGATAATGTTCAAATTACACATAGTAAGTTCTTCCCCACATTTTTTTCAACTAAGCATTTGTTTTTAGTAACTTCATCTTCTGAAAGGAATCACTCCTTGCCTTTGCCTCAATAAGTCTTTTGTTTGCTCTGCAGTCATTATTTACTTGCATTAGAAATAGGGAGATCTAGGGTTAGCAAAGAACATTAAACACAATTGAACACAGCTGAACTGTAAGGAAGGGTCTTGACAGCCCAAAATAGATGAGGAAATATGCCTTCCTCCTTTACCTCAAGGGGTATGGGCTATAGATTTGTAATGCTGCATATCATAGCAGATGAAGTCACTGTGCCCGTTGATTTCACTTAAAATGTTTATTATTTTTCTTTTTTTAAAGTGAAAACTAATCGGGGAGGGAAGAAGGAAATGGGCACTTAAAAAGTGTGTGTATGTATGTGTATGTGTGCTGGTGTAATATCTGGAAATGATGATGATGTAAAAATAAAAGGCATCAATATTACTATCCAAAAATGTTAAAGTTGGTTCAGTGTAGTTGTTTTGTTGCCAGAGTGCAAACTAGCCAAGTTATTCTCCAAAGGTTGAATGATGGGAATGAGGATTCCAGGAAAGAAGGTGGAGTCAAAAAGATAAAGAAGTAGTAGATATTTAGCTAGATATATATAAAACTTTTTCAGAAGCCAAAAGAGAAAGAAGGAAAAAGAGTTCCTTCTGCCTGACCTGATAGAACAACTAGAGATGTCTCTCTATGTCCTAGAAACAATATAAATGAAGAAATTATTCCCAACCTCTACTGGTACACAAACTCTTGAGGTTCACCCTAGCTTCCTAAGGAGCAGAATAAAAAGAGAGAAGTGGAAAATTTTGGCTGTTTCTTTCTTTGCCATGTTTACTTAACAGTTGATGTGTTTATCTGTTGCTCTGAGAGCCGTGTAAAGTCAGTTTTCCGGCTGTGGGGGTGCAGGGTGACTAGTTTGCTGATTTGGTTTGAATAGGCTTGAGATAAACATCTAAACAAACCATTCTTTCTGCAAATTAAACTAGACCTCATAGATTATGAGGTTCAGCCATTACTACTTATTGAGAAGTTGATTGGGGCTCATGAATTTCCACATATGAATCTTAATTGTGTCAACTGAGCTAGAAAATAGATGTGCAATAAAGGAGAGATGGACAGGATTTTGAATCCTCATACAACTATCACTCAAGATGTTCTGACCCTCTGGGACACTGAAATAAAGTTATTTTGGGTGATCTGTCTACAGATGCCAAAATTCAAAATTCTACACTTGGGGCAATCACATTAAAATGGGATTATAAATAAATAAATACATAAATAAAACACTTGTTTTTTCCTTATAAGATTCCATTAGCCTTCAAATAAAATGCAGCTCAACACAATTAAAATGACACTTCCTCAACTTTATTTTCTTCTTAAATGAAACATACTAATGTTTCTTTGGGAAATTTCCTGACAAAGATAATGATTTAAAATTTTAAAATAGTATATGATAGCATATATTAACTGTATTATGTACGATTTGCAGCATCATAGTATGGAGATCAAGCTGACAGCAGGGACAAAGTGGTGTTTTTAATGACTAAAAACTTTATTTTCACAAAGCAATAAAAAGGATACCACATTTCCTGAGTTTCATCAGGCACATGTTGTCTGCAAAAATATTTCTCAGTCTTTAGTGACAGATTTCTGGCCAATGGGATCATGTCGGCAGCTTAACTTGACAAAGTCCATGCGTCGGGCATTGAAAGAAGGATGAGAGTGCTGTCAGAGAGGAATAAACAAAGCTCTAGGCAGAGTCCAAGCTTGAGGCTGCCTGCAATGATGTTCCTAGCAAAAGCAGAAAAATGGGTGCCATTGCTCAGGCTAAGACTGGGATGAGCTGGTTCTTTCCTTGTAAAACTAAACAATCTTTCAAATGGGATTTGAGGAGAATTGTTTCATATCCAAATACAAGTACCATGTCTGACTCAGATAGCCCAACCAGAAAATATGTGATTCTTTATCCCCTCAGTGCTGATTAATGAAAGCAACCTCATACACATTTTCACATAAATATATATTTGAAGAGATATATGCATTTTCTTAAAGGAGTCAGTTATATAAACAGATTTCGTCTCAAAATAGTGCATGTTCGTTGTGTTTTCAAAGGAAGTTCATTTTTAAATTGCATCTAGAATGATGAAAATTGCACATTTCATGTCAGAAATGGTAAATCTGTCTTAAAAATGAATTTGCAAAATTTTCCTTTTTGAGAATTATTCCCCAAAAATGTGGAAGTGCAATAATTATGTTGTAAAGATTATAGCATGTCAGTTGTTATGTATGACAGGATGTGTTGTGATGTAACATACTTGATTTGTTTCCTGTTAATATTTTGTTCCTTTGGGGTTGATTAAAAAAAAAAAAGATGTTCATGTTGAAAGGCTGTTCATCCCAGCTTTACTCATTTTTTATACAATACTTATTCTGACAAAGATGAAGTACAAGTAAACTCATTCACCACACAGCGTAACACATTATCAAGTAAGGAACTTACTATTCTATACTCCACCATGGAACCAAAGGAGATCTTGTATTTGAGGCCATATTGAAAAGTCTGAAGTTAGTAAAGCAAGTTTCTTGGGATACCTAACACTTTGAAATTTTTACGCTATGTATAAGGCAAATACTTGGTTCAATGTTGGGCTTGACATTAGGAAGGTCTCAGTTCAAATCCTCTCTCAAACACTTACTAGCTGGATGGACCTGGGCAAATCACTTAATGTTCATCAGCCTCAGTTTTCTCACTTGTAAAGTGGGTACCCACCTCATAGTGTCCGTATAACAACCAACTGAGATAACATATGCAAAATGATTTGTAGACTTTAAATCACTATATAAATGCTAATTATTTGTTATTATTATCTTGAATCAAACAAAGTAGATAGCTCTGGACTTGTGTGTTATGCTCATGATCATCTGTGGAATACAGATTGAAACCAAAAGTTTCTATTTGTCAGATGTTTTATCTAAAATTAAGACAGGGTGAGACTGGAATTAAATTTCATAAAAGCGTATTAAGGATATTTTACTTATATTCATGATTCGTGCCATCATTCCCAATTTTGCAACTTGACTATTTTCTTTAGGTGATTTTTTTAAATGAAATTGCTTTAAGCAAAGAGATCATGATAAAACTCTACAGTGGCATCTCTTGAATAAAACAAAGTTATCATTTATAATGGACTAAGACAGGGTCCTAGTCAGTGAAATTGTATTTCACATCTCACAGAAATTAAAGGAGTAACTTATATAAATGCTTTTCTTAACAGCCTAATGCAGGAAAATGCATGCTCCACAAGATCTGTGGCACCAATCGGGCATACTGGCTTAGCTCAACAATGCTCAGCTTGCAGATTTTTAGCCCTAGTAGATGCTTAATATATGTTTCTTGAATCTAATTGAATATGTATGCAGAGGGCAGATTCTGTAAGAGGAATGGCCATCTAGATTGAATCTATCAGTCAAAATCCTTTAGAATGAAGTCCAGAAACTGTCATAGCAGTTCATGCCAACCAGGATCATGGTAATTTGATTATTCATATGACAGTAAAGCTGCAGAAGTTGTGTCACATTCTTAGGGTAGATGACAACATACAGAAGTATATCCAGAAGGCCACTACCATATTTGTAAAGGCCATGGCCTGAAATGTAGGGGAAACATGATAAAGGACAGTTGCTTCAACAGTGTTTTTTTACATGTTCTATGCCTATCATACATTTTCCTGTTGAAATTATGCTTGCCACAAAATGTCCAGGTGGTAGTAAGGTCTCAGTTGCTCATTACTTATTTAAAGACAACTTCATCTATAGAAGTGGACCACATAGAAATGATAATGCTTTCATAAGTTGTAAGGACCCCAGACCTTTGTTGGACTCATCCCTAAACAAAAGCCTCTACTTTTTGTTATATCAATACCAATATTCAATGCTAAAATCATTTGTCCTGATGATCTATAAAACTAATAAATAAATTGTCTGAAGAACTCAGGCCACTCACTAGCCACAAATTTGAGCTTTCTGTCCCTAAAGGTGTTGGGTTTTTTAAATGGGGAAATTGGGTTGTTATTTTAGAAACTGGTCACCATTTTTATCTTGGCTACATGCATCATACAAAGGAATTATTCACAATAAAAATATTGACTGTTGGATTTGTTTCTGATACTGAAAAGATGGAAAAGAGCATACTAGACAGGCTTTTTGGCATAATTATCCAGTACACCAATATTTCTTTAAGAAGTTAGACAAGAAAGCTGGTCAAGAATTCATTTTTATTTTGCAGGCTATTTCAGGAGGAAAATCCTGAGATTTTGGGGTTTATTATTCTGCAAAAGGTTTAAAAGTCATCTACTTTCAAAGAAAATATTTTTTCCAGCAATCAGAATTTTGTTATTATTAACTATGCCAGTTATTGTCAACAAACATTTAGCCGCATGCATTTGTTTCCAGTAGTAGATCTGCCCTTGCCTCCAACTGAGTTTATGGAATATGTGAATAGGACAATAGGACACTTGGCCAACCTATTATAATTTTTCCTCAACATTGTCAAAGATGAAATAGTTCTATATACTTTTAAGGATAACTCAAAGCATATTTTAGAGATGTCAGGATTACAAAATGTTTTAAGTTTCTAATTGTATAAGGTGATTCAACACTCATAGTCAATCTTGGTAGCTTTCCTGCACCACCCCTTAGTAATCCTCTCTTTCCTCTGGAAGAAGTTCAGTACCTGGCTTACTCTCTTCCTTTCCAACAGAACTCATGCCCTTTTACGAAGTGCTTAAAATCTATTCCCTCAAACCCTTTAATTTCCCAATTCCTCAGTCTTCTGAAATCCCATCACTTACTCATTCTCTCCCCCTCAGCCACAAGTTCAAATAGTCATACACTTGATCTCACTATTACCTAAAATTATTGTGCTTCCTTAATTAAAAACTCTGACTTTCCTCAATATGACTAAAATCTCCTCTTGTTCCATTTTTTTTCTATGCCTTCCATCTCTAAATACACTCTTTGCCCTCACTGAGATCTACAATAGCTCAATTTCCCAGTACTTTCTCTGACCATTACCATGGCTCTTACTTCATTTCCATCCTTTTCCTATTTTGACCACATATTTAGTCAATTCAACTCTACACTTTTGCTTTTCTTAAATTTCTTCCCCTTTGTCCTATTTATGTCCATGCTTAGCCCTGGATTACTCTCAACATCTGCTTCTTTTGCTCTTACTCAAGAGTTGTCAAATAGAGCTGGACAAAGTTATGCAAAAGTGTTGACTTGGTATATTATAAATTTGTGTTAAATGGCTTCAATTGGGACATCCCTGCAAAGCAATCATCTCATTCTTCCTTAAACAATTTCCTTTGTTATAGCCCCAAAAGCTTTTCCAAATTTTCTCTTCTCTCAGTAGAAACTATAGACCCAGACCTCATAAGCTTCTTGTCCATTTGAGTACAGATAAGCTGATACACCATTGCTATGTTGAAGAGTTTTGAAAATGTTTCTCCCTGGATAACTTGAAATTGCAGAAATGTTAGTTATCCCTTAACCCCCATTTCTGCTTGGGTAGAATAATAAAATTATGTATGTATATATGTATGTACATATGCTACTTACAAAAATCTACTTCCTTGATTCTTTTTTTTGCCTTTTCATTTAATTAATTTATTTTTTAGTTTTCGACATTCACTTCCCCACAACATTTTGAGTTCCAAATTTTCTCACCATTTCTCCCCTCCCTCCACCCCAAGATGGCATGCATTCTGATCACCCCTTCCCTTAATCTGCCCTCTTTTCTATCACTCCACCCCTACTCTTACCCCCTTCCCTTCTATTTTCCTGTAAAACAAGATAGATTTCTATACCCCATTGCCTGTATAACTTATTACCCAGTTGCATATAAAAACAATTTCAACATTTGTTTTTGAAACTTTGACTTCTACATTCTCTCCCTTACTCCCTCCCCATGCAGCAATTCAATATAGGTGTGACATGCATAGTCATGCAAAGTACTTCCACAAGAGTCATGCTATAAAAACTAATTATATTTCCCTCCATTCTATCCTGCACCCCATTTATTCTATTCTCTCCTTTGACACTGTCCCTCTTCAAAAGTGTTTGGTTCTGATTATGCCCTCCTTTCACTTGCCCTCCCTTCTATCATCCCCTCCACATACTCTCATCCACTTCCCCCTACTTTCTTATAGGGTAAGATAGATTTTCATACCCAATTGAGTGTGTAGGCTATTCCCTCCTTTACCAAATCTGATGACAGTAAGGTTCACTCACTCCCTCTCACCTCTCCCTTCTCTCTCATCATTGTAAAAGCTTTGTCTTGCCTCTTTTATGTGAGATAATTTACCCCATTCTACCTGTCTCTTTCTCCTTCTCCCAGTACAATCCTCTCTCATCCCTTAATTTTATTTTTTTTAGATGTCGTCTCTTCATAGTCAACTCACTCTGTGCCTTCTATGTGTGGGCATATGTATGCATATGTATGTACATATCTATATCTATCTATATCTATGTCTATGTGTGTATCCCCTCCACCTACCCTAGTACTGAGAAAGATCTCGTGAGTTACAAATATCACCTTCCCATTTAGAAATGTAAACAGACCACTTTTAATGTCTCTTATTATTTCTCGTTCCTGTTTACCTCGTCATGCTTCTCTTGATTCTTGTATTTGAAAGTCAAATTTTCTATTCAGCTCTGACCTTTTCATCAAGAACACTTGAAACTCCTCTATTTCAATGAATGTCCATTTTTCCTCCTGAAAGATTATTCTCAGTTTTGCTTGGTAGGTGATTCTTGGATTTAATCCTAGCTCCTTTGACCTCTGCAATATCATATTCCAAGCCTTCTGATCTAATATAGAAGCTGCTAAATCTTGAGTCATTCTGTTTATGTTTCCATAATACGTGAATTGTCTCTCTCTTGCTGCTTGCAATATTTTCTACTTAACCTGAGAACTCTGGAATTTGGCTACAATATTCCTAGGAGTTTTCCTTTTGGGATCTTTATCAGGAGGTGATTGGTGTATTCTTTCGATTTCTATTTTACCTTCTGGTTCTAGAATGTCAGGGTGCTTTTCTTTGATAATTTCTTGAAAGATAATGTCTATGTGCTTTTTTTGATCATGACTTTCATGTAGTACAATAATTTTTAAATTATCTCTCCTGTATCTATTTTCCAGATCAGTTGTTTCACTCAGTGAGACATTTCACATTGTCTTCTATTTTTTCATTCTTTTGCTTTGTTTTATAATTTCTTGGTTTCTTATAAAGTCATTAGCTTCCATTTGCTCCATTCTAATTATTTTCTTCAGTGAGTTTTTGGATCTTTTTCATTTGGCTAATTCTGCTTTCTAAGGAATTCTTTTCTTCATTGGCATTTTGGAACTCTTTTGCCATTTGGGTTAGTCTCTTTTTACTGTGTTATTTTCTTCAGGATTTTTTGGGATCTCCTTTAGCAAGTTATTGATTAGTATGATTTTCTTGCATCACTCTCATTCCTCTTTCCAATTTTCCCTCTACTTCTTTTTTCCTCTTTTATCATTTTTATTTAGTATTTTAGTTTTCAACATTGATTTCCACAAGATTTTGAGTTACAAATTTTCTCCCCATTCCTACCCTCCCCCCATTCCAAGATGGCATATATTCTGATTGCCCTGTTTCCCAGTCAGCCTTCCCTTCTGTCACCCCACTCCCCCCCTTCCCATTTCCACTTACTTTCTTGTAGAGCAGGATAGATTTCTACGCCACGTTCCCTGTATATCTTATTTCCCAGTTGCATGAAAAAACAACTTTTTTTGAGCATCTGATTTTAAAATTTTGAGTTCCAAATTCTCTCCTTTCTTCCCTTTCCACCCACCATAGGCCACACATATATCATTATGTAAAACACTGCCACAATACTCATGTTGTGAAAGAGTAACTATATTTCCCTCCATCCTATCATGTCCCCCTTTATTCAAGTTTCTCCCTTGACCCTGTCCCTTTTCAAAAGTGTTGGTTTTTGATTACCTCCTCTCCCTATCTGCCCTCCCTTCCATCATCCCCCTATTTTTATTCCCTTCCCCCTACTTTCCCGTGGGGTACGATACCCAATTGAGTGTGTACGTTACTCCTTCCTCAAGTCAAATCTGATGAGAGCAAGATTCACTCATTCCCCTTCACCTGCCCCTTCTTCTTTTCCAACAGAATTGCTTTTTCTTGCCACTTTTATATGAGATAATTTACCCCATTCAATCTCTCCCTTTCTCTCTCTCTCAATAAATTCCTCCCTCATCCCTTAATTTTATTTTATTTTTTTAGATGTCATCTATTCATATTCAACTCACCCTGTGCCCTCTGTCTATGTATATATGTATATTCCCTGCAACTACCCTAATACTTAGAAAGGTCTCATGCACTACACACATCATCTTTCCATGTAGGAAGGTAAACAAAACAGTTCAACTTTAGTATGTTGCTTATGATTTCTCTTTCTTGTTTACCTTTTCATGTTTCTCTTGATTCTTGTATTTGAAAGTCAAATTTTCTATTCGCTCTGGTCTTTTCATTAAGAACTTTTCAGTTCTTCCTAGATGGTATGATCAAAGAAGGGGTGTTTACACCTCTCATGCCTTGTGCTCTGGTTTCTGAGTGATTGCAACACTCTTTTCTGCCTTGGAACTGTGAAGAAGTTTCCCTCTCCACCACTGCGACAAGCTTCGCCAGGCCAGTGCTCCTCCTTGCCCCAGGACAGCCACCCAAGACTATGACACAGATCCAAGCATGGGCAAAGCATGAGAATTCTGCCTCAGTGACAGCAAGGAGATCCCTGAAATGCCCCTCTGATCAGTCACTGAATCCTCCACTGTCTGTGGTCCAAGAGCTCTGGAAGTAGCCACTGTTCCCACCTCTGCTGCCCTGGGAAGAGACTGTCCTCCTCTTTCACGCAGGTCTGACAGACCTTTCCTACTGACTTTCTAAGTTGTCTTTGGCATTTGTGGATTGAGAAGTCTGGAAATCCCCATAGCTTCCAGTGATTCACCTGGGCCTGAGGCCTGTTCCAGACCTTGTCTGTACCAGCTCAGCTGACACTGGACTACACTCTTCTCAGACTGGTGAATCAAACCTTTACTGTCAACTTTCCAGGTTGTCTCGGGCTGCCAATTTGTTTTACTCTGTCATTTTGTGGGTTCTGTTGCTCTAGAATTTGTTTAGAATCATTTTTGTTGGGGTTTGGAGGGTTTTGTGGGGAGAGCTCAACCAAGTGCCTGCTTTTACTCTGCCATCTTGACTCTGCTCTTTTTATTTTATATTATTTTATTTTTCCTCAAATTATGTATCAAGAAAAATTTTAGAATTTATTTTTATGAGATTCTGAGTTTCAATTTTTTTCTTCCTCCCTCCTTCCCATCCCCTCTTTTTAAAATAGTAAGTAATTCGATAGAGGTTATACATGTTCCATCATGTAAAATATATTTCCATATTTGTCACAGCTGTAGAAGAAGAAACCAGTCAAAAGGAAAAAAGTGAGAAAGAACAAAGTAAGTGAAAAAAAATATGCTTCATTTCTGCATTCGGAGTCCATCAGTTCTTTATCTGGTTATGGATAGCATTTTTCTTCATGAGTCCTTTGTACTTGTCTTGGGTCAGAGTGCTGTTGAGAAAAGCCAAGCCATTTGTAGTTGATTATCCCATGATGTTGCTGATATTTCGTACTATGCTTTTCTGGTTCTGCTCATTTCACTTTGCATTGATTTATACAAATCTTTCCAGATTTTTCTGAAATCTGCCCGTTCATCAGTTCTTATTGCACAATAGTATACCATTACATTCATCTACCGCAGTTTGTTCAGCCATTCTCCAATTGATGGGCATCTCCTCAATTTCCAATATTTTGCCAGCACAAATTGGGAGGCTATAAATATTTTTGCACATGCTGGTCTTTTTCTCTATTTTATGATCCCCTTGGGACACAAACCTAGTAGTGCTATTGCTGGATCAAAGGTTATGCACAGTTTCAAAGTTGTTTTAATCTGCATTTCTCTAATTAAAAGTGATTTAGAGTACTTCTTCATATCCCTATAGATATTTTTATTTCTTCATATGAAAACTGTCTGTTCATATCCTTTGACCATTTATCAATTGGAGAATGACTTGTATTCTTATAAATTTCACCCCAGTTCTTTATATATTTGAGAAATGAGGCCTTTATTAGAGACACTTGCTATAAAGATTGTTTCTCAGCTTTCTGCTTTCCTTCCAATCTTTTTTTTCCTCTTCTAATATTACTTGCATTGGTTTTGTTTGTTTCCTTGATTGTTAAAAGACTATTAGCTAATGGAGTATTGGGTAATGGTATTCAACCACATAGTATGCATTTAATACATGCTG
>JAQQSZ010006218.1:0-13656 GCA_028646595.1 Phalanger gymnotis | reverse complement strand
AAAGACAACTCCAAAGGACTCATGATGGAAAGAACTATCTACAACCAGAGAAAGAACTATGGAGGCTGAATGCAGATTGAGGCAAACTATTTGCTCTCTTTTTTTTTCTTTTTTTTCTCTTTTTTTTGATTTGGTTTCTTCTTTCTCATTATTCCTTCCATTGGTCATAATTCTTCTTTACAACTTGACTATCGTGTAAATAAGCTTAATGCGAAAGTATATGTGGAAGATACATTGGATTCCATGCCATCTTGGGGAGAGAGGGGAGGGGAGAGAGTGGAAGAAAGCCTGGAACTCAAAAACATGCAGAACTGAGTGTGGTAAACTAAAAATAAAAAATCTTTAAAAAAGAATACATCTGTCACTAACTTTGTAACACACAGTAGTCACCCACTTATATCCTTTGTTATACTATGTGCTCAAGACCTCAAGCAGCTCATAGCACAGTCCAATGCATAATATTTCCCCAGGGACATGCACAACTCAAGAGAACATAAGCACATACATTCAGGAAAAGCCTTCCAGGTATTGAACAGGATTTCCCAGTCATACTACTCTACTACAAAAAGGTCCAAAGTAGCTCAGGCACTCTCTCTCTCTCTCTCTCTCTCTCTCTCTCTCTCTCTCTCCAAAACAACTCAGAAATTCAGATTCTCTCTCTGTTTTGTTTTTTTTTTTTAAAACAATCCCTTTAGGCAGCCTCAGAATGGGAAAAACAAACAAAGACAACCTTATTAGGGCTTTCAGCAACAGCTATTGTCTTTCTTCCACACAGATCAATTGTACTGATTCTCCGATCGTGGTAATATAGTTGTGACCTGGAATTTACAATTTATTTTTGGGTATTGCTTCTTTTCTTGATGGTCTGACAGACTCTGAATTTGTTGATTAAAGAGTTATAGTATAAAGCCAATAGTTTTAGGCCAGTCTATGTCTGAGAACACTGCCAAACCACAGGCCATTTTTTATTGTTCATTGCTCTTAATACGTTTATCATGATGTATTTCCAGAGGCTGAGGCAATCGACACATTCCATAAATCAAACAAATGAATAAATTATTGTTTGTTTGGTTTCTGTTTTCTATTGAATGGCTATGATTGATGATTTCCCTCTAAGATTTGTATTTTTTTCTAAGTGGAATCTCTGTTAAATGCCTAACTATCAAACATTTACTTTTCTACTTTCTCAGTCCCTAACAACTCTGCACATTTGATTGATGCATATTAATTCCACTTTTGATCACTGAGATCTTTCAAAAACTAAGCATTAAGCAGCTGGCTATAATCATGGTATCCTAACACCCCCACAAAGTACTTTAGGAAGCTATTTTGCATAGCATTCTTTAAAGTCATTGACTGTCCTATTTTAAAGTACAGCACTTTGACCAAACTTTTGGGTTGGATAGATTAGCATAGTCATTAGGAGAACTGAGTGGTTTCCTGGGGGAAGAAAGGGAGGCAGCTAGGGGTGGTCTGTGTTAAGAGAAGATGCTTCATTAGTCATTGTGATGTTATTTTCAATGTAAAGATGGCAGTATTTATCTAGTGTATGTAAATAAGAATAGAAGGTGATTACTATTGCTAGTAGATGTAGATGGACTGTAACTTTAGATCAAATTTGGTTTTACTGTGAGAAGAACTAGACAAGTAAGCCTTCAGAAGTGGGGGAAAGGGCGGTCACAACTGAAAGGATGACCTTATACCTTCCCTTTGTGGGAAGTAGAGAATCAGATAGGCTAGCGAGAGCCAAATGATATGAACAAAGGTGCAAGGACTTCTTATAGGCTGCTATGACATCTGAGATAGGTATAACCATGAGAATAAGGGAGGAAATTACCTCAAGACATCAAGATCATCAGCCTCATCACGTGCCGTGTGGCATTCTTTAGTCACTTTACATAAATACATTTTATCCCATACATTAGATAATGAGATCTGTGAGATCAGTTTGCCCTCATTCTCCTTCCTCCCATTTCTTTTCCCTAAATCTTCTATGTTCACTGTCTATTCCCTCCATTGTAGTTGTCAAATATTTTCAAATTGTAGGGGAAAATATTTGACAACTACAATGGAGGGAATAGACAGTGAACTTTGAGACTTTCTTGGGTTATAGATACAGAGCTGCTAGGACCAAGAAGTCTAAATCTTTCATTTTACAGATGAAGAAACTAAAGGTCAGAGAGGTTGGGTAGCAGTGTTGATCTGAGCAAATCATGCAGCTCTATATCCATAACCCAAGAAAGTCTAAAACTTCCCCCATTCCATGTGGATCAAGGGTTGCTCCAGTCTTGCTGGTCCAACTATTGAAGTGGAAATATATTTTTAAAATACACTAATGTTTAAGTGGTCTGTATGTCTGTTTGAGGACCAGCCTAGCTGAATTTATGGAAGTTTGACTATTTAATTGTTTATTTTTCAACTACAGCAACTTTCAAAGATTATCTACTAAGTCACAGACATATGTTCTAAATTTGTGGATAGAGAAGCCACATTAACAAAATCATAGATTCTTGAAATGCCGATCTTTAAACTACCATTTGTAACAAAACCATAGGAAACATATGCCTACAGAATGTGGTTTTCTAAATGCATCAGTACAAGGGAGAGGGATGGCTAGAGAACAGAAGTGAGAAGGTCTGGATGTGTTCTCTAGGAATGAGAAGGTTAATGATAGAAAGTTTAGAAAAATTTCAAATTCAGAAAGTATAACAAGAATGAAAAGAAGAAAAAAGTTGAGTAAGGGAAAATCGAGAACGCTCTTTGGACATTTATCTTGAACTTTGTGAAAAAAAATTAATAACAAATTAAAAGAAAGACTGGATCAGGAAGTGATCAATGCAGACCAACCATTTCAATGTAAATGAGTGAATCTGGACAAGCCAGCTAGAAAAGGTTCGCATTCTTCAATGGCCAGGGAATAAGGAAAACAAATGTCACAAAACAAATGGAGATGAAATGAGATATAAAGCTGAAAAAATTCAAATTATCGTGCCAACTAGTTTGGCAAATATAACATAGGTGATGAGAAACTACTTACCTATTTGTCTAAGGTATATATAATTTGTACCCCCATCCTCAGGGGATGTAGTAATGAAAGCTGACTCTGCCTAAGTTGTCCTGAAGGGCTCATTGTAGAACAGAGATACAGAAAACCGCAGGAAAAAAGAAAGTAATAAGGCATTTTCTTTGGATGGTCATGGAAAAAAAGTTACCCAAGTTACCCCTGAAGGGCAGAAATAAGACAAAAGGAAAAGAGGAAAATTTAATCTATATGCGACATATGGAAAAACCTCCTACAAATTCAAACTGCCAAAACAGAATTAGATTCCTCCAGGAATGGTAGCATCCTTCAAGCAAAGGCTGGAGGTAATAGAGAAGATGCACAGTCAGATGGGGAAGGGTTGAACCTATTGACCTCTGAGCTCACTTTCAGAGCTGTGATTCAATTCTGGGATTCTGAGTGACTGGTCAGGAGAAACAGTTGCAAAGCATTCCACTCATGAGATACTCTGTGAGTTATTTTGTCAAAAGAGAGAAAAATAGGATTCTAATGTCTACTCTTGCTATAGAGACATTTTGAGGATAAATAAGGGAGCATTTGTAAAAATATGTTGAATTCTTCTTAAGAAATAGTTTTTATAATGTCCCAGTAGTATTTATAAAAACTCTATCAATAGGAAGGCAACACAACAACAATACAACACCAATAGCAAAACTTTGTGAAGAAATGAATTATTTTGTCTAAAAACCCTGATCGTACAGCTTAACATAACTTAAGTTCTTTACAGGCGTGAACTATATTCTACTGATATAGTTCTTATATTCCTCACTTAGCTCTGTGCCTGGCATATAGCACTTTTTAAATAAAGGCTCATTGGGAATTGGTTGATTTTCCTTCATTAAATATTTTTAAAATTATATGTATATATATATATATTTACTAACTTGGATTTTAGCTATAGTGATGTCTAGGCCAGTGGTTCCCAAAGGGTATACTTTGGCACACTATTGTCCAATTAATTTCATGTCATAAAATATTGAATATTAGGTAATAATATGAATTTTAATTACCCTACTTATGCTGAATGGTAAATCTAATATTCACAAAACAAACAAAACTTACATATTTCACATATACATTCACTGTAAGAATATGTCAGACCTTAGCTTTGAAAAAAACTCACCCAAAACAGCTGCTTTTGTTTGTTGAAGAGAAACTACACATATACAAATTGCTGAAACTCTCCCATAGTATTGGCAACATGAAAGTTCAATACCCTATGATTCCGCAAAGGTTAAGAGTCCCTTGGTCTAGACTAAGAAGCATTAGAGTCAGGAAGACCTGGGTTTAGATCCTGCTTCTGACATATACTAGCTTAAGCTCTCAATGCCTTAGAAAATTCTATAAGACTAGAAGTTACATAAGAGTTGCAAATCTATACAGCTGAAGGAAATTTCTACCCTTCCAGTTCCTTAAATCCCAGAAAGTTCAGAGAAGAGTCTTATATTAAGATCAAGAGAAAAAAGCTGAATTGCCCAGTTAATTTTTACACTGAATAAGTACAGCCATGAAATCACAGAGTCATTCAGGGATAATTTAATAATTCCTAGTAAATGAGTCCCAGCTTTTCATAAGATTTGAAATAAGGCATTCAACATAAGAGAAAGTCTCTACGGTGTTTCTAAAACTTCCTGAGACAGCTAGCTGTAATATCCTCTAGTACATATTTCAGTGACTAACAGCCCTCTTGGCCAAAGAGTTCTTCCTTCTCCTTTAACCTTTAGTAGTTTATTTAAACTTATTTCTTCTTGTTCTGGAATTACAGGTAGATAGAATTCTTCAATTGCCCATTTCAACAGTAGCCAGGGCCATTCAACAGTCAATAGCATCTACAAGCTTTTTCAAGTAAAACTAAATTATTAGTCAAGGGCATCATCTTTTTTTTGTGGGGGGAAGGGGGAAGGAAGGGAGTAGAGATAAGCTGTTACCCATTCAGGAAAAGCAGAAAGTCGAGAAGGAATAATAGAGATGATTTTCTTTCCCTTTTAACCAAAGAAAAGGGACAATCAAGCCCATTCTAAAACAACTTCTACCTAAACACTGAAGAAAAATAATGTTAGGATTTCACAGTCACTGATATGAAATTCATGACAGAATTATGATGAAAGATCAAAGCATTATGTTGGTCTGGGATCATGAGAAGTGCATTTTGCTATGCTTCACTCTAAAGAGAAAACAAATGGAAAGCTCCTTAATAAGCTATCATCAGAACAATTCGTTTTCATGAAACTACTCAATGAATTTCAAATATTTAAACTTGATTTCAAAGATGATGGATTTTTCTTCTTCTTGAATTTAGATTCTGATGAAAATGGTACTTAAGCTCTTCTTGATAGTTTGTCAAATGCTTACAATATCAAAATACCAAAGACTTATTCAGAGTGGGTCTGATTTTCTTGTTTATACATGTCATATTGTGGCAAGCTTGAAACAAGCTATCACAGAAGTAATCACCACAAGTTGGTTGTTTGAAAATGCAAGTGAAAGCTACTTGAAATATAAATAAATGTAGGACTGACATTTATTCTAAGAATCTGATGTTTTCTTCCTAAATAATAACCCTAGGGCCCTCTTCTATATATCATTTAATGGAATTTTGGATGCATTAAATTTTTCAAGTTGATTGATTGGGGGTGGGGTAATGGTGGGCATTATGGCACCTTGTCATTGTCTTTATATCAAGATATCCAAAAGAAAAGTAAAATTCAAGAAACCTTAAATATTTTGTACTGGCAACAGTGTATAGTGGCAAAACGTGGACTTTGGGGGAATGGATACCTAGATGTTTTACTAAAAAAATTTATTGTCAACTTTAACTTTTAATGTCATGAGGTCGCAACTTTCAACATGAAATTTTTCATGAATATGTGTTTCCTCAGTCAGTCAAAACATATTAAATTTTAAGCATATGTCCTCCACTTAAGTACCACTCTGATTCAAGAAAGCAATGATTAATGATAATAGCAATCATTTATATAACACTTTGTTTTGCAAAGTAATGTTTACATGTTATCTTATTGGATGCTATCATTACCACCACTTTGTAGATGAGACAACCAAGGTTGAATGAATAAATTACATACCCAGTGTCACACAGCTAGCTCAGCAAGTGTCTGAGATGGGAATTGAACTAAAGTCTCCCTGATTCCAAGTCAAGTGTTCTTGTCCATTGAATACCTAATTACCTAAAAGGAGTCCTAGTCTCATGAGCCTGGGATCCTCCTGGGAAATTCAACTAACCATTCTGAAACTCATTTCCACATCTGTCAAATCAAAATAATACTTCAGTGGGTTGTTGTAAGAATCAGTTTGATATTATGTGTAAAGCACTTTGCTAACCTTAAAATGCTCCATAAATGTTAGCTATTGCTGTTGTTACTGAGTTCTGTTGTTGTTGTTGTTCAGTTATCTCAGTCTTTATGACCCCATTTTGATGTTTTTCTGGGAAAGACGCTCTAGTAGTTTGCCTTTTCCTTTCCAGCTCATTTTACAGACTAAGAACTGAAGTAAATAGGGATATGTGATTTGCCCAGGATCACAAAGCTTTTAAGTGTCTGAGGTCAGATTTAAACTCATGAAGATGATATCAAGCTTGGTGCTATATCCACCATGGCACACAGCTGCTCAAGAGTTATGGAAACAAACATCTAAAAGGCCAAAGAAATGATAGACAAAATTCTTAGTTTTAATAACTGTGAATGTGAGTAGAATAAATTCACTCACAAAATAGAAGCAGCAGAATGGATTAAAAAATAAATTCCAATACTATATTTTTTACAAGAAACATACCTGATATGTATATAGAGACACAGAGCTAAAATAAGAGGCTAAAGCAAAACCTATTATGCTTCAGCTAACGTTAAAAAGGCAAGGGTAACGATCATGACCTCAGACAAAGTAAAAACAAAAATAATCTACTATGTTTTAGTAAAAGGTACCATAGACAATGATGTAATATAAATACTAAACATATATATGCACAAATGGTATACTATCCAAATTCTTAAAGGAAATATTAAATGACTTACAAGAGGAAATAGACTATAAAACTATGCTAGAAGGGGACCTCAACTTTCTGTTTTCAGAACTAGAAAAAATCTAACCACAAAATAAATGCAAAAAAAGTTAAGGAGATGGGTAGAATTTTGTAAAAAGTTAGATATTATAAACCACTGAAGAAAATTGAATGGGAATAGACAAGAGTGTACTTTTTTTTAGCTGTACATGGCATCATCAAAAAAAAATGGCTATGTATTAAAGCATAAAAACCTCACAAACAAATACAGAAAAGCTAAAATATTAAACACATCCTTTTCAGGCCATAATGCAATAAAATTATATTCAGTAAAGTGCTGAAGATAGACAGAAAATTAATTGGAAACAAAATAATCTAACCCTAAAGAATGAGTAGGTCAAAGAACAGATCACAGAAATAATAATTTCATTGAGGAGAGCGATAACAATGAGACAATATACCAAAATTTATGGGATGCAGCTAAAGCAGTAATTAGGGGAAATTTTACATCTCTAAATACTTACATCAATAAAATGGAGAACTTCAGAGCAAATGCAAACAGAAATTACAAGCACACATTACATAAACAGAGCAAACACACAGAGAAATTAACAGACAGCCCTCTATCTGTCTCACCAGGGAATTACATAGTTACCAGAAAGAAAGGCAACAAATCTGGGTTTTCAAAGCTGGAGGTCTCTTAACAACACGTATGCAGAGTCTTGTCCGGTCAAATCTTCCAGTGAGTGAGAAACCCAAAACAAAACGCCAACCTCAGATCTTATATACCCTTCTCAGGATCAGAAGGCATCACAACCATGTGACTCAAAACTATGTGACATTTCTTCAGAGTGAGAGGGCATCACAACTATTCAACTCAAACCTGTGTGAACTAGGCTTTCTTGTTTCTTAAGCAGTCCTAAGATTCTTGATTCAATCAAAGAAACAAAAGACAACAAAAAGTCCACTTTGCTTGACATTACATTTGAAAGGCAAGACTCATCAAAGGTACTTGATTACCTCAGAATTCCAAAAAAGGAAACAGTTAAAAAAAAAGTCCCACCCTAATTACCATAACATATACCTTGCCTGAATACTTGTAGTAGCATTTTTGTGATATCAAAAAGTTAGAAACAAAGTAGCCTTTTTTTAAAAACAAAAAACAAAAAAAAACAATGAAGTCTTTGCCATGGGTTCCTTCTTCTTCCCTCTTCTCCATCTCCTGTCACTCATATGTCTTTTTGCCACTACCTCCTCCTTCACCTTTGTCTCACGTGAAGAGATGGTCTTACCCCTTACCAAATCTAAGTCCTCTATCTATAAAAGTGGTCCCATTCCATTGCATCTCCTCCAACAGATTGCCCTCTATGTCATCCCCACTCTATTATCTTGAATCCCTCACTGTTCTTCCTTATTTCCTACAAAGATGCTCATGTTTCCCTCAACCTCAAAAAAAATCTTTACTTAATCCTTCCATCTCTGCTATGATATATCTCTTTCTTCTGCCCTTTGTGACAAAACTCCTTGAAAATGCCTTCTACAATAGGTGCCTCCATTTTTTTCTCTTCTCACTCTCTTCTTATCTCCTTACAATCCAACTTCTGATCTCAACATCTCACCAAAACTGCTCTCTCCAAATTTACTAATGATCTCTTCATTGCAAAATTCAATAGTCTCATTTCAATCTTCATTCTCCACCGCTGCACCCTTCAACATTGCTGATTATGCTCTCCTCCGTGATATTCTCTGAACTATCAGTTACTTCAGATGGAGAAATTTTGAATACCACGGCTAAATTCACTTACCTTGGCAGTATACTTTCTAGGAATGTACACATCGATAATGAGGCTGATGCAGACATTGCTAGAGCTAGCTCCATGTTTGGAAGGCACCAAAGGGAAGTGTAGGAGAAAAGAGGTATTAGACTACCTACCAAATTGAAGGTCTACACAGCTTCTGTGCTTACCTCATTACTGTATGCCTGTGAAACCTCAACAGTATATTATCACCATGCCAGAAAACTGAATCATTTCCATTTGAATTCTCTTAGGAAGATTCTTAAGGTCATCTGTCAAAATAAAGTGTTACTAAGACACTTCCAAATTCTCTCTGAAGAACTTTGGAATTAATTGTATGACATGAGAGATTAATGGCAAAGGACCAGACAGCATCAAAGATGGCACTGTGCTCTATGAGCAAAGCAGAATTGCAGTAGCTCAAAAGAAAGGGGAAACAAACAAATGTAGAGACATCTCCACTGCAAATGTTCATATAACTATTTGTGCCCAACCTATGGTAGCACATTCCAAGCTCATGTCCATCTAATCAGCACCAGTTGGACATACTATACCTTGATTTCAACATAGTGATGTCATTTTGGTCCTGATCCAACACAAAGGACAACAACCAACCAACCAACTGGTCTTTTGGGACACCACTCCCTCCTGGTTCTCCTTGTACCCATCTGACTGCTTCTTTTCAATCATTTTTTTTCCTGGATCCTCATCCAGATCTTGCCCTCTAAATGTAGGCGTCCCACAGAGTTCTGTCCTGGACCCTCTTCTCTTCTCCCTCTATGCTACTCCATTTGGCAATCTCATCAGCTCCCATTGATTTAATCATCATCTCCTTGCTGATGATTCTTAGATCTACCTCTCCTGCCTTAATCTCTCTCCTAAACTTCAATCTCATATCTCCAGTGGCCTGTCAGAAATCTGAAATTGAATGTCCAGTAGACATCTTAAATTCAACATGTTTAAAATATTATCTTTCCCTCTAAATTCTGCCTTCCCTTTAATCCCCTATTACTATAGTGGGCATTATCACCCTCCCAGTCCTTCAGGCTCACAATCTAGTTGCCATCCTCTACACCTCACAATTTCTTACCATTTATATCCAATCTATTGCCAATTGCACTTCTACGACATTTCTCAATATACTCTTCTCTTTCCTGACATTGAACCAATGTGGTCCACACCTTCTTTACTTCATTCCTGGACTATTGTAATAGCCTGCTGGTGGGTCTGCTTGCCTAAAGTCTCTCCTCATTACCCATTTTCCATTTAGTCACCAAAGTGATTTTCCTAAAGGGTAGGTGATGTGGGTCATGCCACACCACCTCTATGCTCAGAATTGCAATGACTCCCTATGCCTCCAGAATCAAATACATAATCCTCTATTTGGAAAGGTAGGAGAGGGCTAGATTGTGAAGGGTTTGGACTGCCTGTCTTCTCAGACCTGACTCCCTTTCCTGTTCTCTTCATTCTAGTGACACTAGCTTCCCTACTATTCCACAAACAAGACAATCTGTCTCTGGGCTCTGGGAATATTCTCTGGTGATCACCCATGCCTGGAATATTTTCTCTCATTATTTCTGCCTACTGGCTTCCCTGGCTTTCTTTAAATCCCAGATAAAATTCCATTTTCCATAGGAAGCATTTCCTAACCTCTTTTAATTTTAGTGCCTTCCCTCTTTATTTTTTCCTGTTTATCCTGAAAATAGTTTGCTTGTAATATTTATTTGCTTGTGTCCCTCATTAGATTGTGAGTACCTTTAAGGCAAGCACTGTCTTTTACCTCTTATTATATCCTAGCACTTAGTACAGTGACTAGAACATAGAACATATTTAATGAATGTTTATTGACTGAGTATTCATCTATTGGATAATAGCTAACCAAATTATGGCACAAGAAATGTAATGGAACATTACTGTGCTCCAAGAAGTGATGAATGTGATGAATACAAAGAAACATGGAAATATTTACACAAACTGCTTCAGAGTGAAGTAAACAGAGTCAAGAAAACAATATGCACAATAGCTACTACATCAAAAATAGAAAGAAACCTTCCTCCCCAAACTACCAAATGTAAATGTTACAAAATTATAAATAAAGCACCTCAAAAGAAGAGATAGGAGAAGATGGCTCCAACCCTTTGTGGAGGTGAGAAGTCCACAAGTGGTATACATTGCACATGTTTTAGATCTTTTTAAGTATTGATCAGTTATGATAATGTTTTCCTCTTTTCTTCCTTTTTTTCTGATCTTTAAAAATATTATATAGCATTTGAGATGCCTTGCTAAGAAGGAGAAGGAGAGAGGAATACTGAAGGGAAATACATTGTTTTTTTAAAGACCTCAAGAAAAACTTATTTTTTTAAAAAAGTACATGTACAGCAAATGAAAGAAGGTTCACACTTCCAAGAACAGATACAAAAGAATAGTACTCATCTGCAAGGATAGTGTGAAGAAGCCCAAAGTACAGAAATGTACTAAAACTTGTGAAAAAAAAATGTTAAGCCACAAAACAACAAAGACTCCTTTTAGATATTCTTAGAATAATAAGAAAAAGAAAAATATGAGTCCAGTGCTTAGGAATGTGATGAGATTTTAACAGATGACAGAAAGAAAACAATTATTCAGTATATGTATTTCTTGTATTTTCTATATCAAGGAGAATAATCTTCAGACAAGTATGAATAGACTAAGCATGGTTAAAGGAGAAATCTAAGTAAAATATCACTGTCCACCCCCTACTTTAAATCAATCTGAGCCTTTTGGCCTAGATAGAAAAAAGAATTCCTCATTACTGAAAGAAATTGTAGATGAAAATTCTCTGAACAATTTCCTAAGAATTATGAAGAATGTCAGAGATGCTAGAAGATTGGAGATTAATCAATAATTGGTAAGAATTTTTTTAATTGGTAACTCTGTGCTCAATCCCATGCTACCTGCTAGTGAGAGAAAACATTAAAGCATTTCTGTCCTCAAGAAGCTTATATTCTATCAACAAACAGTGTCCTCATTTTTATAATATAGAAGAAAATGGATTCTGTAAATGAAAACAGCAGGTAGGATGATTGTCCCCTGAAAAATTGTAGACCAGATAACTAAAGGGTATATGAGTACTGAGGAGGAGAAATGGTCAATACTATAAACCAGAATGGGTTCTTTCTGAATGATTAACAGCAAGCTAATCCAATTTCCTTTTAAAAAAAATAAGATTCTTCAATCACAGGAATGCTTTAAACATAATATATTTCTATTCAATCAAGACCTTGAATAATGTTCCTTATTACAGCCTTTGGTACAAAATAGAGAGATGTGGCCTAGTTGAATGCACTGCTATGTGGATTTATAGTGAAATAATATTGATTAATATATTGATGTAAATCCAAAGAGAGGTTTCTGGTGCCGAGGAACAGTACTCTGTTCACCTTTCTGTTCCATTCCACCTTTTCATTAATATCTTGAGTGAAGACAAAGATAGCATCCATGTATTAAATGTTAGAATCAGAATATAAAAATGTATTGATAAACTAGAATAATGGGCTGCATCTAACAAGAGAAAATTAATTATTAATAAATATAAAGTCTTATGTTAGAGTTTCAAAAATCAGCACCACAGTACTGATACAGTACAATTCCATTTGGGGAAGATGAAGATCAGCAAGAGACTATCTGTAAAATATTGGGAGGGGTTTGTTTAAATGAGAGCTCAAAATAACTAAACAATGTGAAAGGTCTAGGAGGAAAAAACTAATCTTGTTGGGCTTATTAACAAAAGATGAGTATTCAAGTCACAGGAGGTATTACTCACACTCTACTCTGCCATGGTCTGAACATACGTTGAGTATTGTCTTACATTTTAGGCAACCTATTTTAAGAGAAATAATGTTCACAAGAAAATAAGGAGTGGGGGTGTGGAGCCAAAATGGTGACTGGAAAGCAGGAACCTGCCTAGGGCTGTCTGTCCCCCATGACCCTCCAAACACCGATAAAAAATGGCTCTAAACAAATTCTAGAACTGCAGAACCCATGAAATAGCAGAGGGAAGCAGGGCTCCAGCCAAGGACAGCCTGGATGGTAGCTGGGTAAGGTCTGTTGCGTGTGGAGCTGGGAATGGAGCGGAGAAGAGGCCAGCGTGGGCTGCGCCTGGATCAACCAGACGGGGCTGGGTAAAACTGGCCTTAGCACCCTGAATCAATGAGCTATGGCAGTTAGCAGACTTCTCAACCCACAAACACCAAAGACAACAGAGAAGGTTAGTGGGAAATGCTGTGGAGGACAGAGTGAAAGGAGTTCTCAGTTCGGCCACCACCCCAGAGGCAGCAGAGGAGGTACAGCTACAGAACTACAGCTGCTGTTATTTCCAGCCCCAGGTGCAATCAGGGGCAGGAATTAAGTGGCAGATCAGAGCAGGAGTGCAGAACCTGCTAAAGATCTGAGTGGGGTCCAAGTTGGCGGCTCTTGTGGGAGGAGGATGGCTGGTGTGGCAGAGGTTGCTGTGAGAAATAGCTCTGAAAACAACAGCACAGCCCCTCAAGCTTGGAACAAAGTACTCTTTAGTCTACAAGTAGTCATACCCTGAAGAAAAGCTCAAGGGTCAAGTAGTTGGCTGGGAACATGGCCAGGCAGTGAAAATGGACTCAGATTCAGACTCAGACTTTGGAATCTTTCTTTGGTGACAAAGAAGACCAAAACATATAGCCAGAAGATGTCAACAAAGTCAAAGAGCCAACATCAAAAGCCTACAAGGAAAACATGAACTGGTCTTAGGCCATGGAAGAGCTTAAAAAGGA
>JAQQSZ010006217.1:0-13656 GCA_028646595.1 Phalanger gymnotis | reverse complement strand
TGGTACAACAATACTTCATTTTATTTATATCCCATAATTTTTGGTCTCAAACACTCTCAAATATGACAAGTTTTTGTGAGGGCTCACATATAGCAGGCAGTTTGGGAATGGAGACTTGAAATCCTGTGGTTCCTGAAGGGGAAGGAGCTCCTGGGACATAAAATGAATATTCCCTGAAACTGTGGTCTTAGAGAATTTCGGGGCATGATGAGAGGATAGTAATCCTGTTAGTAGTGTTAGATCCTGATACTCAAGTGGCAGCTTGATTCTGAAATTAATACAGACTGCACAGAAGACCAACTGAACAAACAAACCCCCAAACAAATCACAATCCTTTCTCCCCACTCAGCTTGGCCTTGGATCTGGTCAAGCACTCATGGACTCAATATACCCTTAATTGACAAAGCAAGATGAAGGATTTTATTAGAGAGTCTATTACCCCATGTATCCATTTTCCTTGAATAAGTCAAGATCCATAATTATTTAGAAATTTATTTAGAAATTATGTTTATTTAGAAATTATCATTTAACACAAATGATAAGGCATCTAGAAACATGAGATCCGTGGAACTGGCATCTGGTGTCTCAGGCTGTTCTCCCAGGGGGGCAGTCAGATTTTCCAGGGGGGTAGCCAGATGTCCCTGGGAAGCAGTCAGATGTTCCTGAGAGGTAGCCAGATCTCCCAGAGGGGCAGTTAGATGTCCTTGAGGGGCAGCTAGATCTCCCAGGGGGGCTTTCAGATGTTCCTCAGGAAAAAACAAAGTAGATACAAGCCCAGCAGTTTTCTTGGATAGATGAATGGGATGCAGTTCTTGCTTTTTAAAAGAAGGGAACAATTCATTTGGCTGCTCTCCCTCTTTCACAAATGGTGGTAGCCGTGTCTGGCCTTGAAACACCTGTGGCCGCTGATATTGATATGGGGTCTGCTGTTGTACCTGGCACGTAGGATGTTGCTGGAGGTATGGCTGCTGCAGCTGATGTGGAGGCTTCTCTGCATACTGAAAAAGCATTGGGTGGTACCCTGGGTATACCTGGCCCAGTGTCCATCTCTGCTGCCCCTGCTGCAGCAGCGGCTTCACTCCTCCACAAAAGGAGGTATATGAGTCATAATTCTCTGGCCCTTGAGTTCCTGGCAGGGCCCAGGAAGATGCCAATTGACTGGAGCTTTCCTGGGACACTGTCCTCGGGAGGGCACAAGGTTGAAGTTCAGTTGATGGTCTCATAGTTTTGGAGGAGAAAAAGGGATGGCTGTGGGAAATACCACATCCATATGTAGAAGCAGCTTCAGTAGTTGAAGCCACACTCCTCCTTTCAAAGGTGCAGCCACTCCTTGGTCCAGCTTCCTGACTAGGCTCAACTGTCCAGGAAGGGCACCTGAGTTTATTGGGTACTGCAAGTTCTTGCTTAGAGAAGTTGTCTTCCAGACTTGTACTTGGAGATATATTTTCCAGGCACCTCTGCTTTCTTGAGCTGGTGGAGGCCTCAAACACCCAATTTTTTGGTTCTGTTCTTTGTCTGGCTCTTCTATTTTGAAACCAAACCTGAGTGGAGAGAAGGAGAAATGTAATGATGTTCGCTAATCAGGCTTCAATTTTATTTTTACCTTGTGATAAAAAGGAATAAGTTTTTGTTTCTTTAAAGTGGTATTATTTACCACTACTAGGTCTGCAGTTCAAAGAGATTTAAAAAAGAGCAGGGTGCAGGGGGAGAATCTATTAATAAGAAAATATTTACTGCAGCTCTTTTAGTGGTGGCAAAGAATTGGAAATGGAGGGAATCCCCATCCTTTGAGGAATAGCTAACAAGTTCTGGTATATGATTGCAGCGGACTACCATTTTTCTACAAGAAATGATGAGCAGGATGCTTTTAGAAAAACCTGGAAAGACTTACACAAACTGATGCAAAGTGAAGAGAGCAAAGTGAAGGAACCAGGAGAACATTGTACACAGTAACACCAACATTGTACAATGATCAATTGTGACTGACTTAGGTATTCTCAGCAATACAATTACCCAAGACAATTCCAAAAGACTCATGATGAAAAATGCTATCCATGTCCAGGGAAAAAAACTGATGGAGTCTGAAGGCAGATTGAAGCATATTATTTTTCATGGTTTTTTTGTAGTCTTTTTTCCTTTGGTCTATTTCCTCTTTCACAATGTGACTAATATAGAAATATGTTTTACGTAAATTGCAGTACATACCCTATATCAAATTGCTTGCTGTTTTAGAGGGGGTGAAGATGAAGGAGAGAGGGAGAAAATTGTGTAACTAAAAAAAAAAAAGAGAATCTCCAAAATTGTCTTCACATGTAATTGGGAAAAAGACATTTCTCTTTTTGGCAGATTTCTTTATCTGATGATAAGAAAACCTCAGGAAGACATTGTCGAGATATTTGGAGACGTTCTGTTTTCCAGAGCTAAGGCACAGTAAGCAGATTGTGCCCTGAGCTTGGCATATCAACAATTCTTTGTCCTCATCCTCTGGATGACCTCAGCCACAGCAAAATTCCAGAATTGTTTCCCACCAGCATCAGGTGG
Source organism: Phalanger gymnotis (assembly GCA_028646595.1). Classification (NCBI taxonomy): domain Eukaryota; kingdom Metazoa; phylum Chordata; class Mammalia; order Diprotodontia; family Phalangeridae; genus Phalanger; species Phalanger gymnotis. Next base: position 11,115 of record JAQQSZ010006217.1, on the reverse strand, counting down.
TCTCAGAGTTTAGACAAGCATCTGTAGTACCCATGTTCTGGTCATGAAGTCCTACTGTGAATCAAACTTGTCACATTGTTACTGTTACCCCTCATTGTCAAGGCTACAGTTCACTGTGGAGCCATATGTATAAAAATTGAGATCTGCCCATGCTACCTTGGGTCTTTCCCATTAGGGGTGGGGCTCTGGGACATGTGTCCTTGTATGCAAGCTGTTTTCATCATGTTGTAACTGATTAAACTTCTGTTTCTGTCCTGACTCTCTGGTCTCTAACCTGTTCTGTTTGGCTCTGGCTATTCCCAGGTTAGAGGCCAGTTCTGTGGTGGATTACACCATGAACTTAAAAGAAACAAATAAATACCATTTCATTCTTCAAGGGTCATATCCCTACCCTCCCCTGTTTGACTCCAATGGACTCTACCCTCCATTTTCCAGATTTTTCTCACTCTCTGGAAATAAGTCCTCTCTAGTGCATGTCTCCCTTTCCCAAAGTTCTCCAGATAAAAATACTGCTCTCCCTATAAATCAACCACTCTAAGAAGTTAAAGTTGCAAAACTTCTGTTCATAGTTATTTCTTACAATTAAATAAATGCCTCTTATAAAAGCTAGAGGGTAGAGACTATATCACAGTAAGGTCAAGTGGGTATAAAACCTGAATGAAAAATTTTTTTCTAATTATGTGTAAAAATTTTTAACATTCTTTCTAAAAATTTTAAGTTTCATTCTCTCCTCTCCCTCCCCTCATCATCCTCCCCTCATCAAGGAATCAAACAATTTGATATGGCTTATATGTGTGTGGTCACCATATTAGTCATGCTATGAAAAAAAATACAGACCAAAAAGAAAAAAAAATTAAGAAAGTTTTAAAAGATATGCTTTGATCTGCATCCAGACTCTGTCAGTTCTTTGTCTGGAAGTGGACAGCATTTTTCATCATGAATCCTTCAGATTGTCTGGGATCATTGTATTGCTGAGAATAGCTAAGTCATTCACAGCTGATTATTGTGCAATATTGCTGCTACTGTATACAACGTTCCCCTGGTGAAAACTGAACATTAAAGTTCACCACATGGAAACATAGAAGATATGCAGATGAAGTATCTTTTACATCTGTGGTACTAAAAAAGGGATCGCTTCATCATATAAAACTGATCAGGTTTTTACACAAATACAATTATTTCAATAAGGATAAGGACAGGTGATGATTGGGAAAAAAATCTTCACATCAAATATGTAGTCTGATAGGGGTCTGATATTCAAGATACCTAGAACAATGACATGATTTCCCTTAAAGCTCAAAGATCTATGATTCTACTAAGAATCCTCCTCTTAGGAGGTAAAGTTCCCTTCAGAAGATATTGTACAAGTCTTTCAGATGGGCTCAAGGGAAATATATTAAATGCCAAACTATCTCAGATGGAGAACCCAATGTAGAGGTGCACAAGGAGACTGTCCATTGGTACAACCTGGAGGTAATCAAGGGCCACCAGCCTATAGCCAAAGATGAAAGAAGATTGATTATTTCCACATCAGAAGAGATCTAGAAAAACAGACACACAAAAAATTGGAGCTCTATTTTAGCTGTTCCAATTAATTTGGAAAATAATACTTGAAAATGAACTAAACTGTTCATATCTTTTGAATACTACTGGCTATTTACTTCAAAGAGATCAAAGACAGAAGAAATGGTCCTGTAATTAATATGTATAGAACATTGTGGTAATAAGAAATTGAGAAGTTATCTCAGTGTAGTTGAAAGAATGTCCCATGTGGAGTCAGATCACCCTGGTCTTCAGATTAATGGATCAGAATTCAGAGAAATCAGGGAAAACACCAAAAGACATCAGAACTCACATTGATACCATGATAAATATTGAATGATGATGACTCAGCAGAGGGGGTGAACCAAAGAAGGAGGCTTATGCTATCACACATGCTCAAAGTGTTGATTTGTTTTATTTGTTACCACAAAGGGTCTATTTGTTGCAGGTCAGAGGAAGTATTGGGAAATGGCAGTGATTTTTTTTTTGTTCAATACAATATTACAATTGAAACAAACCAAAAAAAGGGAGCTAAGGGTTTCCTCCATTCTATGCATGAGGAATGATAGGAGGGCTTAGAGAAGGTGCCCAAATAGATATTAGCCTATTGAACTGGCACATGGAAAGGAGAGGCAATTTGGATTTTATTTTACAGATAGATTTAATTCTATCTCCACAAGAACTTTAAAGACTTTAAATATACACACATATACAAATTGTCATTTCCATATGTATAACATATAGACATGAGCTCTCTACTTGCCTGTATTCGAGACTCAGGAACATTGATCAACCTGGAAAGTTTCTCTCTTTCTTCTATCCCAGGATAGCGGATCTTTTCAAAATACTTTTTAAGAATATTTGTTTGTTCTATATTAAATACTGTACGTTTTCTTCTTCTTGTCTCAGAACGGTAATCTAAAGAAAAGGGAGGAAAAGAATTGGAGAGTTAGTTTACAGCAACAGGAGCATTTCCTTCCCTTAGTTGACCAGATTTGGAACAGATAACTCTGAGCCTTCAATCAGCCTCTCTGCAGAGGTGGCCACAGTTGGACCTTTTTCAGTCTACCCTCTCTTGGTTTCCCTAACATAGTTTTCTCCCTACCATTTGCCCATTGCTTCTACCTTTTTTTTTCTTGCAATCTGGTGATTGAAGAAAGACTCTCCTCAGGTTTCTACTGTGTCTCTGGCATCTCTTCCCTTTTTTCTATTCTCACTACTTCCAGGCCAATCAAATTTTTCATTACTTCTGGCTTTCCTATTATAAGACCCTCCTAAATAGACTCCCTTCATCCACACCTATCCAATACACTCAGTTTGCCACTGGCACAGCAGAATTTAATTGTTTTCTTTTCCCCTCTCCTTGCCGAAATTCCAGGAACCTTTTATTCTTTCCTCATGGCCTATAGAGAGAAGGAAGGAGGAATAGTGTATCTGGAGTCAAAGGGCTTTTGAACCTGGTAGCAAGTCAAGTAACTACTCGGACCTCAGTTTCCTCATCTGTAGAAAGGAATGGAAATAGCTGACGTGTAAATTTTTTTCCATTTCTCCATCTATGGGGATCTTTTGACTAAGTTCTAAGTTAACTTGCCATTCAAGGCCCTAAATAATTTTTAACCAACCTACTTTTCCAACTTTGTCCTATATCCTCTAGTTTAGCTGAACAACTAGTGTCTGATTCTCTCACCCCAGTGACTTTTCTCAGGCATTCTCTATACCTGGAATCCCCACCTCTATGTTGGGGTTTGACATCCTCCCTTGCTTTCCACCTCCTCCATGATGACTGCCTTCTACCATCCCATTCCTGGTTGGCAATGATCTTCCCTTCCTCAGTCCTCATTCCCCCTCTTCAGTCATATCATAGTTTTACCATATTATATAAGTTATCAGCTATATCTTAGGTTCTCTCATTTTGAAAATGATGGAATTCGTCTGGATGACCATTAAGCTCTCTCTCAGTTCCAGATTGTGATCCCAATGGGACACCCATTCAGGCTGTGCCACAGGCAAAATCTGAACACAGGTCTCATGACTGCAAGGGTAGATCCTTATTCATGATGCCATACTTGCCTCTCAACATTTGAGCTAGCTTCTAAATTTCACATTTATTAAATAGCCACTACATTGTGCTGGGCAACTAGATGGCACAGTGGAGAGGGTGCTGGACCTGAAGTCAGAAAGATTCATCCTCTTGAGTTCAAACCTGGCCTCAGACAATTACTACCTGGGAAAGTCATTTAACACTGTTTGCCTCAGTTCTTCTTCTATAAAATGAGCTGCAGAATTCAGTGCTAAACCACTCCAGGATCTTTTCTAAACAAACCCAAATGGGTCACAAAGAGTTAGATATGAAAAATCCGAAATGACTGAACAATAACACATTGTGATATGTTGTTGTAGAATGCAGACAAACATAGTTTGATGCCATTAAGCCTTTTAAAGATCTTTGGAATTTCTCTTTAACAAACTACTACACTCTTAAGAAAACTAATACACACACACACACACACACACAGGGTCCTAAAGTCCATGGGACTACACTGGTGTGTAGAAAACTCGGGAGGAAAATCTCTCTACCAATACCAATACCAATAATGACAAATATAAATTATTATGATAGCTAGCAAATAGAATCTCAGTTTATCCTCACAAAACTCCTGGGCACTATTATTATCCTCATTTTACACATGGCAAACACAGATGAAATGACTTGCTAGAGTCACACAGCTAAGTAAAGTGTTAGGGACTGGTTGGGAGCTCAGGATTTCCTGACTCCCAAATCCAGCATTTTCTCTAGTAACCCAATCGGCCTTTGAGTTTGGTGCTTTCTCTACCTCAGCCCATATATTTTAGAGGCGAGTCTTTAATTATTCAGGTTTTCTTAACTCTGGAAACAGCTCTATGTCCAATGAGCCCTTCCATTCCCCACCCTCCCAAAATCCCTCCCACTCTTAATCAATTTTTTTTTTTAGGATTTTACATTCTCCTCCAATGATATAATATGCAAATTGGTAAAAATGGCCTGGATGATTTGGGGACTGGAGAGAATATTAACAAAGCAGAAGAGAGGAGAGAGGTTGATTCTAGTTTACAGTGAATCTCAATGTACTGTTTCACAATTAGCTATGCAGGGTTACAATAGACCTAGTAAGAGACTTAGCTCAGCCACTCATTCAATGACCCTTTTTTCAAGGGCCAAGGACATGGCACTGTGCACTAGAGCAGAAGCTGAGGGGAAATTTGAACTAGTAAAAGTCTTCTAAAACTAACTCAGAAATTATCCCCTCAACTGAAGGAATGAAGTGTAAATTCAAACCATAGAAATACCATAGGGCTACTTTCCTGTCACCCACAGAAAAAGTAATTGAATTTCAGTCAGGCTTTGAGGACAAAGAGCATGTTACTTACTAAAGGAATCCAGCTTCTTCTTCTCTGGTGCTGGGTGCTTGGCCATCTTTCTTGGAGAGTCAAGCTATCAGATCCAAATGGTAAGAAGTAATGGAGGAGCACCGAGGCTTGGAATTTTTATACTGTCCCTTCAAGCTCCAATTCATAGACACCAAGAGCTGTACTTCCTTTTATATTCTGGAGATGCCCTCTGAAGGCAGGTTCACAATTTATACAGGAAGAAGTACCTCTTACAAAGGACTAAGTCTCTTAGGTGGGCTAAAACCTAGGCGGGGCCTCTTAGTACTCAAGAAAAGTAGGTGTTAACTTGCACTTCAGTTTTGCTTCCCCCACCTCACACCCAACAACTGCAACAACAATTTGCTAGAAGGAAAGTTGAATTTGGGCAACTGGATGATCAAGTATATAGAGGGCAGGACTTGGAGTCAGAAAGACTCATCTATCTGGCTTCAAATCTGGCATCACACACTTACTACCCCTTTTGCCTCACTTTCCTCATATATATATCCTCATGATCTGGAGAACTAAATGGCAAACCACTCAAGGGTAGGGAAGTGCCAATTTGCCTTGACAAAGGGAGCTTCATCACTCAAGAGCTCCTGATGTCAACGAAGTCACAGGTCCCATGCCTGTCACTAGGTTAAAGGTAAGTTCCTTTAGCAACAGGGATCAGTCGCTCAAGTCAAAAGCTATTCTCCATACTCCCAGCAGTTAGCCCAGGGCCTGACACACAGTGAGCACTTCCTAAATGCTTGTTGACTGACTACTATGTGCCTACACTAGGGTTTCACATTCAAGGACAAAACCAGTGTCCCTCCTGTAATTGCTTAGTATATGCTTTGTATTTACTTGTGTAGAAGTTTTCTCTCCTTCCAGTCCCTGCCCCTAGTAGAATGGAACATCCTAGAGGGCAGGGAGTTTAATTTTTTCTTAGCATACCCCAAAAATCCCCCAGGTCCCAGCCCTTTGGTCATACTTATGAAACAATTACTTAATCGTATGTTGAATTGGATAGGGGTGGGGGTGGGGGTGAAGAAGTCTCTGGACCCCAAGGAGCTCTTATTCTCTTGGAAGAGAGGTGGGGGAAAGCTCACTGATGAAGAAACAGAAAGTTCAGGAGAAAATGAAAGGAGGTGGGGCTCCTGTTGGATATCACTTGGCCCATGGAGAGAAGGCATATGATTATCTCACAAAAGAAGGCTATGCCCTCACTGCTATTTGGAGAGGGTCTTTGGAGTTTCTTCAAGGAAGATGGGCCCCAGCCCACCTCCAGAGGATGCTTTCTTCTGATGAGTGAGGTGTCTTTGCTCCTATTTGTCTTCAAGGAGTGGGGCTCCCAGGGACAGAGGGGAAGCCAGGCTGTCTAGACCTGGGCCTGCAGCAGGGCAGCAGCCAGAGGAAGGTATCAGTACTTGAGCTTTTCCCAACTAGGAAGCTGTAGAAGCCTCCCCCACTCATAGTGCTTCTTTAAGTTCAGCCACTTGGTCCTGAGGTAGCTGCAGAGATGTCTGAGTTCTCTCTAAAATGTTTCTGCTCTGCCTTAACTACTGGAAACTGCTGCCCAGTCAGCAGAGTTCCCAGGGTGAAGATGTCCTGACCTACAAAGTCAGTTACACCAGTAGGTTGTGCTACTGTCATATCCCACAAGGCCAAGACAGCCTCTCCTGCTTTCATCAGACCATTCACTTTGTTGGGCATCTTTGGGCCCAGCCTCCTGTCCATCTGTACTGTTAGCCAGAGACGGCTGCTAGAGTAATATGGGTAGAGAATGACAAACTGAGGTCAGAGAAAAAACCATTTTTCATTACCCATTTCCCTAAGTTTATGTTGGAGGAAGGATCTAAGGAGAAAAGTCTCCAATTTGGGACCCAGGTTTCCCCATGCTTGCCTCTGCAGGGGCAGAGTTAGTGCCCTGGTGGTTCTCCCACTTCTGCACTGGTGCCAAGTGCCTTGGTATTTATCAACAAAAACAATAGCACATTGTGATAAATTGTTGTGGAATAAATCTGGTGCCTTTAAGCTACTTAAGGATAACTTTGGAATTTCTCCTTAACAAACTACTACACTCTTCAGAATACAAGCAAACATGGGAGCTGATATGTACAGCTCTGGCTGGTTGCCTGCAGAACTCCTTCTCCTGCCCCCAACAGCTGCCCTGAACATCCAAAAAACACAAGCTTGCCAAGCTTGTGTCTGGCCCAAAGTGCAGAGACATTGGCAATCAACATGAGAGATGGACTGGTCTAGAACATGGTCCTGAATATTACCCACCTACCCAGGGCTTCCTGGAAACTGTCTTCTGTGCAGTCACATCCAAGGAGGAAATGAAGGGATATGGAACTTACTTCATGGACCACCTAAAACAGTATCACATCAAGCGTGGTCTCCTCTACTTCCTCACTGAGATCTATGGTACAGCATCATCCATTAGTTCAAAAAGCCAGGGACTGGGTCCATCCCCAAGGACATGAATGTTTCCATCAGTCCCTGCCTGGTTTATAGCCAGGACCAGGAAAGGGCCACACTGATAGAGAAGAACTACAGGATTCTCTGTAGGAGATTGCCTCTATCTCCAAGAAGCTAATCATGAAACTTACTGATTACAAACAGATTCTGATTCAAAAGTTGAACCCAGGAGCAGTTAGGTGGCACAGTGAGTAGAATACCTGCCCCTGGAGTTAGCAAGACCTGAGTTCACATCCTGCCTCAGACATTTGACCTGACATGCTTACTAGCTGTGTGACCTTCGGCAAGTCCCTTGACCCCAGTTGCCCTGCCCTCCCCCCTCCAAAGAAAGAAAGGGAAAAAAAAAAGTTAAACCTAGGGCTCAGCTGTTTCATGGAGGGAGTAGGCCATTTCTGGTGCAAATTGTCTCAGAAAAGGGAGGGGAGCCCCTGGGGAAGGGGAAGTCACAAAAGGACCACTTCTAGACAAATCTTAAAATCCTGAGAAGATCCAACCCCACCCCAGTGCCTTGACCTCCATGAAGCTCCCAAGGATGGCAGAGGCTCCAGATTATTAGCAGGTCCTGCTGTTCCCTGTGGATCAGAAGACCGAGACAGAGTGTTTCCTAAGTGGGTAACTAGGGGATTCCAACACTCTTGCTGCCAGGTACAACATGGCAACTGAGAGTACTGCCATTGGGGCAGTGCCTCAAACAACTTTTTTTTCAAGCTAAAAGAAAGGGGAACTCATTGAGAAGGAGGCAAACCCCCATTGGGCTTCTCAGTCTTAATACCAGATACTAGACTTTGGCTGCTCATCAAAAGGCAGATTTCCAGATTCACTCAATTCCCCCTCCCAGTGCTACAGGTTCAGGTTTTCTGCCCAGATCTCCTCTTTCCCCCAGAACCTTCCTGCATCCCTTAGGCCTGTGGCCCTGGACTTTGAGTTCCCCACCCTCCTCCTCAACCCTCTAAAATTGGGTAATGGGCATATGGAGAGAGGAGAAGTTCTTTCATGACGCCTGACTATCTTGGGATTCTCTCTTACTCTACATGCTAACTCAGACCATTTGCATACCCCAAAGTACAGCAATGTTAATGCCTGGAGAGGAGGCTGGCATAGCAGTTGACAGGTTCCAAGCCCAGTTTCAGGAGCTCCAGGGATAGGGCTCTCACTATTCCATAGCTGACACCCCCCCCCCAACATAGCCTTTGTCCCCTCCTCCAGCTCTGAGCATTTGATCTTTGAGGCCTAAGGGTGAATTGTTTTCTTGGTGTGTTGGGAAGGTTGGGAATGGTGGAGAGTGTAAGGTTGTAGACATAGATGGAATGCCCAGCCCTTACACTATCCTTTCATCTTTTTTCTTTACAGGGATTCTTTCCCTTTGAATTTACTCCATCTGAGGAACAGTAGCGTTCTGAAATTGTTTTATTGTATTTGTTTAAAAATGTAAAATTAGTTATTATAGATGAGGCACTATGCCTGAATGATTTTCTTTTACTGGTGTCTTGGAAAAGGTACATACTATTATTCCTTAACTGGGAATACCTTATTGCAGTATTATGGGAAGGGCCAACTTGGTTTTGTTTTCCTTGTTTTAAAAATTTTACCAGAACACAAATACAGAATAGAGAAAAGAAACAAAACATATTGTAAACTCAAATATTGAGACTTAAAAACAAAGTAAGAAAGAAAAAAAAGCACGTCATGTGCCTAGCAGAGCATAGAAAAGGATTCAAAATATATAACTATAAATTTTAATTTCAAGAAAGTCTGTATGATAAATAATACACCTTTGTTGAGAATTGTCCATCTTTTCTTTGCTTCTTTGTGTTTTCTTTTGCTCTTTGCTGTGTGCTCTTTTTAATTTTGTCCTTTTTTTCCCTCCCCTCTACCCCACTAGAAGGCTGCAATATAGTTTACATATGTTTCTCGATGTATACATACTCATACAGATATACACCTACACTTATACATATATATATATGCATATATAGACATATATTTTCCCAAATATGCTGTACTCCTGATCTTTGTTTTTATGTTTGTACATACCTCTTGTTTCCTATCCCTCCTGCCTCCTCTCCTTTACTTCTACCCACTACATTGCCCTCCTATTACTTGCCTACCTGACTACCCCACCAACTACCTTGTCCTCCTATTACTTACCTTCACCCCTCCAAGGATCGCTCCCCTATCCTCCCATTTCCATTGATCTAAACACCCTTTACCTATTCCCTCATTCTCCCTTCTAAAAATATTCCCTTGTCCTAATCCGTCCCTTCTCCTCTCCTGCCTCACTATATCCCTACCATTTTATTTCTTCTAAATTTAGAAGACTTTTTATACTCTTCTAAATATATCTGCATTGTGCCCTCTTAAACCCATTCCTGATGAAAGTAGATTACCAGATCTACCAGCTCTTCTCCTCCATCTAAATCCTCTGTATTCTTTGTTCTTCTTGCACTTCTTTTGTATAAAATAGTTACTGTTTTTAGTTGTTTCTAAATGGTCTTACTTTTTAAATTCACATCATAGTCAGGTTTATCCCCCTCTTTCTTATGATCTCAACAGTTACTAATAAGAATGTTAGACATACATTTTACATTTTATGTTATATAAAAGGGAAGCAGTCTGTTCTTATGAATCCCTTATAGTCAGTCTTTGGTATGTACCTTATGTTTCTCTTGGTTCTTGCATGTTGAATCTTCTATGAAGTTGAGGATTTTTTTTAACAAAGTCTTGAAAGGCTGAAGGTTTGTCAAATGCCTATTTTTCTTCATTCAAGATAATATTGAAATTTGAAGTGTATGATATTTTCGGCCAAAGCCCCAGGTCTTTTGCGCTTTGATATTTTGTGTTCCATTTATGCCTCTGCTGCTAGGTCTTGTGTAATTCTAATTGTGGCACCATCATATTTAAATTGTTTTAATCTTGATGCTTTTAATATTTTATCCTTGAGCTGGGGGTTCCAGCATTTGACTGAAATGGACGGACTGGGAAACACAGACCAAGCCAAATTGAAAATCTTTTGAGCATCATTTATTAGCTGGGCAGCGACTGTCCTGTAGACTAAAAGTGTAGAGAGCAGCCCTGAGCACAAAGATTTGAAGCCTTTTATACCTGAGCCTAGAGCAGGTGCAAGTAAGCCATTACAAAAGCAGGAGATTGCAGTTAAACTAAGCGCATCAGGGATCAAACATATCTAATGATTTATGCTAGGTGTTTGATCAGTGTTGCTCAGGGAATTGGGTTCGCTCCGGGGTTACAATGCTCCAGTAAGTGGAGCACCGCTGGGGCTGCGCACCCCTGTGCAAGGGGGGCTGCACGCCCCTGTGCAGGGGGGCATTTCACTCCCCCCTTTTTCACCTACACAGGGGACTCATCAGAGGCCAAAGGGGCATAGGACATACGTATGGTAAAAAGCTTGATTGCTTGGAAGCGTTCTTCATCCATTTAAAATTCAAGCTTTTCCCATACAAGTGTCTGTGAGGGAACATCAATGAAGTCTTCTGGTCCTTGGTATTTGTTGCAGCCATCCCCACAGCTTATTCTTCTTGGAGGAACTGGCTTTCTGTCCATTCTCCTACAAAGGTTACCTTAGCACGATTTTAAGTAGCCACTTCTAATAATTATACCCTGATCATCTTTACAAATTCAAAATTGAAACCTTGGCCAATTGCCATGTTTAAGAAATTCACATCAGAACCCAAATTCTCA
>JAQQSZ010006216.1:0-13656 GCA_028646595.1 Phalanger gymnotis | reverse complement strand
TGTGTTCAGTAATCAATGACTATGACCCTAGATAAGTCATGCCATTTTTCTGAGTCTCTGCTTTCTCATCTCCAAAATAATGGGATGCAAAAATTATCTCTAAGGTTTCTTCCAACTCCCTATGCTGCATTGGGAAGATCCCTGAATTTGGAGTCATAGGACTTCCTGCTTGAGATTGCGCCAGTAATCAGTCTCTCTGGGAATAATCTGTCAAATGAAGGGTCTGGAGCAGGTGACCTCTAAGGTTTCTTCTAGCTTTAGAGCTATGATCCTATGATCTCACCAATGACCTTCTAAATCACATGGTACAATCAGAATTTGTGATCAGACTAACTGGATTTAAATTCAAGTTCTGTCCCTTGTGTCTATGGGATCAGGGTCAGGTAAGTTGGGGTCTTCAAATTCCTCATCTATGAAATGGGAAGCTGTGGGCTAGATACCATAGAAGGTCTCTTATAGCAAGCAAAGAGAAAACAAACATTTACTAAGCACCTACTCACTGCCAGGTACTGTGCTAAGGGTTCTATGATTACATATGATCAAGAACCAGAGGTGGCAGTTCCTCTCCTGTTGTATGCCTCTGCTTTTGACTGAAAAATCAGTAATATCACTTTCACACATGGAGGCTAATATACTTAGATTATGCCCAGCAATATCTTAATAACTTTAAATTCAACTTTTCAATTTTACTGACAGGGAAATAATAAAGTAAAGTAGTGGTTGATCTGCAAATCTTTATCAACTTGGCATATGCTTATAATAAGAAATAATAACTCCTTCTGTGGACTCCACAGTTCGCATATAAATTAGACTGTCATGAAGACCAATTAAAATGGAAACAAGAACGGGAAGGCATATTTCATTCTCTTGAGGTTCTTCTGACTCTCATTAAGCCTTCCAGGATGTCATTAGATTGTAAGCTCCTTGAGGACAGGGGCTACCTCTTTTTGTATCCTTAGCACTTAGCACAGTGTCTGGAAAAGAATTTGTACTTAATAAACTTTTTTGACTAATGCTTTTTATTTTCAGTTCCAACCAGGAAGTATCTTGAGTAAATGGGAGAAATGGGTTCAGTGTGATCCAAATATCACTTCAAAATCCAGCCATTAAGGTAATTCAAATGTTCAAATACTAAGCAGATTACTAGCATTGAAAATAGTGGTTAGATTTTGAGGTCAGTGTTCATTATTGTATCGAATCTCTATGGTAATATGCCACTAGAGAGACTCTGATAGTTATTCCTACATCCTTTGGATCTGTCTTTTTGTTTGGCAAATCTATAATTAGATTTTATTAGATCGCTTAATAGACTCTTTTCTCTCTTTGATTTAAGCTAGCTCTACAATAAGAGAAGTCCTAAAAATGAATTCCTTCAAACAAAAGACATCTTTCATTTATTTTTTCTTCTCCTTTATAGACTGTCTGATAGCTAGAGCTAGGGATACTATATGGACATCTACGGTATTCTACCAATATCCCCAGAGTATTGAGATATTTTGAGTACTGCTTCTAGTGGCATAGGGTGCACATATTATGGATAATTTAGAGGAGAATAAAAGAAAATGATTGCAAAGGATGAGAAGATGTGGATGGTTTCTGATACAGATAATTGAATTGTGAATAGAAATTCTGGGACTGGAGTAAGAATTATCTTGGTTTGAATTCTACCTCAGATGCTTAGTAGCTCTGTGACTATGAGAAAGTGACATAACCTCTAAGGCCTCTTTCTGTTCTGACACTATGAAACACTCTGAGCCTCTTTATCTGTAAAATGGGACTAATGATGTAACCTACCTTATGGGGTTATTGAGAGAATTTGAATTGCACAGCTTATAAATGTCTGAGGAGGAATTTGAATACAAGCTCTCTTGAATTCAAGTCCAGTGCCCTATAAACTTAACTATGTTGCTTCTCATGTGTCGTATGCCTCTGATTCATTTTATAGCATCACCCTGAAGGCTGCTTACCAGGTATTTCTCTTTTTGGCCTAAGCAACTCATGAAGACCATTCATCCTGCCATAGCAAGGACCATAAACTCTTTGGATCTTCATCCATCAAGTCAGATCAATGAGCATTTGTTAAGTACTTATTATGAACTAGGCACTGTGCTAAGTGCAGAGGATATAAAGAAAAGGGTGGGGGGAATTCCTGCTCTCAAAGAGTTCATACTTTAATGGGGAAACAATATAAGAACAACTCAATGCAAGCAAAACATGTAGGATAAATTTGAAATCATATGGGAAAGCACTAGCAGGAAGGGTGGGGGATCAGGAATGGCTTCTAGCAATAGGTGAGTCTTAAGTTGAGACTTGGAAAAAACTAAGAAACAGAGAAAGTATAGAAAATTCCAGGCATGTGAGATAGACAAGGGAAGCATCCAGTGTCAGGAAATGGTTACAAGAAATAGTAAGGGTGCCAGTGTCACTGAATCAGAGAGTATGTGGAAGGGAGTAAGGTATAAGAAGACTGGGAAGGTAGGAAGTGGCCAGGGTATGAAGGGTCTTAAAAGATAAGCCTAAGTGTGTATTGATGACCCCTGTAAAAATGAAAGGTCTGTCTCTACTCCCTTACTGCAGTGTATTAAATGGAGAAGGGGAGGGTGACATATCAGATCTGCTCTTTCTAAAGGTCAATTTGAAAGCTGAATAGAGAAAAGACTAGAGTCAGGAGAGTCCTGAGGCAGGAAGACTATTACAATAGTTCGGATGTGAGGTGATGAAGTCTTGTACTAGAGTAGTGGCATTGTCAGTGGAAAGAAGGATCACTGAGGGCAATGCCCATAATAATTGAATCTTAGATCAATAAAGTAAGATTATATTCAATGTCATGATTTTTCCTATCTTTTTCTCAAGTTCATTTCTCATAGCTCTTGAAGATAAATATGCATGTATATATGTGTGTGCATATACATCCCTACATACATAAGTGTATACACATATAAACATAAATATTTATGTACAATATATGTATGTGTGTGTGCCTGTGTATATACGTATAAACTTAAGTCCCATTTGCAAATAAAAGATGCCCTACAAAATGCAGATTTGCCAAATGCCAGATGAACACTGAATAGATAAAATCACTTATTTTGAAAGCAAACATCCTTGATTTTAAATAGCATGAGTGAAAGTAGTTTAACCTTTGATGGAAAACTCATCTTCTAGATGAGAATTGCTTAGAAAAAAATAATAATCTCTTCAACAAACTCAGTCTCATGAGAGGCATTTTTTAAGAGACTTGGCAGCAGCAGTGGAAGTTAAAATTCTAAACCCTCAAGCAAAACTTTCAGAAATGGGACACACACTCTGTTAATTGAAAAATCTCCAGTGGAGAAGGACTTTCCTTGGTGACTCCCTCTATAACTCAGGCATTGCCTGAATAGGGTTGGCACTTATGTGCTGACAACTTTCTCTTTCCTTCATTAATCCTGGCTCCTCTCCTTGGATTCTCTGTACAGATTGGATTCAGTTCACCAAGCCACTGCTCACTCTGTGCATGCTTTTATAAACGTGGACGCATGGACCTGAAGTAGGGAGGTGGAACAACGGATAGAGTGCTGAATATGGACTTTGTAAGACCTGATTTCAGTCTGGCCTCAGAAATTTACTAGCTGTAGGACCCTGGCAAGTCACTTAACTGCTATCTGCCTCAGTTTCTTCAACTATAAAACAGGGATGATGAAAGTGCTTATTTCCTAGAATTGTTGTTCGGATAAAATGAGCAAATATTTGTAATTATAATATTTGTAACATTTATAAATCACTTACAGTACCACATAAATAGTAGCTATTAATAATAATACTGATATTATTATTTGTAGTTGGAAAGCTTTGACGAAGCTCAACATCACAAGGAGGTAATGGAGCAGTTAAGAATACAAAGTTAAAATATTTCAAAATATTCAGTTACATTTGATCAGAATAAAACCATTACCCTAGAATATTGAGGTCAGGGAGAGTTTTGAAGAACTTGTTAAACCGCAGTGGGCAAGTGGTTATTTCATTTTCTATTCCAGTTTTAAATTAGGTTTCCCAAAAGAGGCAAGAATAAATCCTGGAAATAACAGTCGCACATCTTAATGTTCTTCATTAAATCCAGTGTTTGATTTTTCTTTTTCAAAAACACGGGCCAACATCGATTTCAATATTTGAACCAAAAGTGCATTTAAAAGCTTTGGGGCTATTTGTAACAAACACCCTTCCCCTATTTATGTCACTGTACCATGTTGGATGGAAGGCTACCTAATTGTGTGTATTCCATTAGTTCCTTTAATTCTGTTTGCAATAGTGAAGGCTAGCAGTAAAAATCTAAAAGCTGCTTTGATCTACAGTTATTAGCTAGAGGGTACTCCAAACTTGGATTTAAAGCTATGTATTGTATAAAGCTACTGTCCAATGAAAAATCCTCAATTACCTTAAGAGCTTGCTTTCACCATGCTTTTACATTTAAAGGCCTTTCTCCTTTTGCAGAATTTCAGCTTCCATAATACTGAGGGGGTTTTAAGCAATTATTTATGATGGCATTACCTCATACTAATTTTCTACTCAGCAAAGTTGCATCTACTTGGAGACCAAGAAGCATGATCCAGTTGAACTTAGACCTCTGCTTGTCTGCTGTAATCAATAAAATACAAACCCCTGGGACCACATTTCTTCTTCTCCTTGGATTTGATATATCCTTTACCTAGGTCCTAGTAGAAATGAAAGTGAAAGCCAAACAGTTTTCTAACAATTCTGCATTGGGGTTACTGGATTTTACCTGCCAGCATGATGAAAAGTTATGAATTGCTTTTTTTTTCAAATTAAAGTATTTAATTTTAGTTTTCAGTATTTATTTGCACAAGATTTTGAATTCCAAATTTTCTCCCCATTTTTCCCATCCCCCCACCACAAGATGGAATGCATTCTGATTACCCCTTCCCCCCATCTGCCTTCTCTTGTATTATCCCTCCCATCCCCTTCTCCCTTATTTTCTTGTAGGGCAACATAGATTTCTATGCCCCATTGCCTGTATATCTTATTTCTCAGTTGCATGTACAAACAATTTTAATATTTGTTTTTAAAACTTTGAATTCCATATTCTCTCCCCCCTTTCCTCCCTACCCACCCTCATTGAGAAGGTAAGTAATATAGGTTATACATGTGTAGTCATGCAAAACATTTCCATAATAGTCATATTGTGAAAAACTAACTATATTTCCCTCCATCCTATCCCACTCCCAATTTATTCTATTTTCTCCTTTGACCCTGTCCTTTTTCAAAAATTTTTGCTTCTCACTACCGCTGCCCCCAATCTGCCCTCCCTCCTATCAGCCCCACTCCTATCCCCTCCTCCCCTACTTTCCTACTGGGTAAGATACCCAATTGAGTGTGTATGTTATTCCCTCCTTAAGCCAAATCCAATGAGAGTAAGATTGACTTATTCCCTTTCATCTCCCCCCTCTTCCCTTCCATTTTAACAGCTCTTTTCCCCTCTTTCATGAGAGCTAATTTACCCTATTATATCTCTCCCTTTCTCCTTTTCCTAATATATTCCTCTCTAACCCCTTAATTTTATTTTTAGATATCATCCTTCACATTCAGCTCACCTCGTGCCCTCTGTCTAAATATATATTATATATACATATATATGAATATATATTTACACAACTATACACATATACATAAACACACATATATACATACACACACACACACACACACACACACACACATTCCCTTCAACTACCCTAATACTGAGAAAGTTTTCATGATTTACAAATATCATCTATCTATGTAGGAATGAAAGAGTTCAATTTTGAGAAGTCCCTTATGATTTCTCTTTCTTGTTTACCTTTTCATGCTTCTCTTGATTCTTGTATTTGAAAGTCAAATTTTCTAATCTGCTCTGGTCTTTTCATCAAGAATGCTTGAAAATTCTCTATTTCCATTTAATGTTCATTTTTCCCCTGAAGTATTCTACTCAGTTTTCCTAGGTAAGTGTTTCTTGGTTTTAATCCTAGCCTCTTTGACCTCTGTAATATCATGTTCTAAGCCCTTCAATCCCGTAATGTAGAAGCTTCTAGATTTTGTATTATCATGATCGTGTTTCCACAATACACAAATTGTTTCTTTCTGGCTGCTTGCAATATTTTCTCCTTGACCTGGGAACTCTGGAATTTGGCTACAATATTCCCAGGAGTCTTCTTTTGGGATCTTTTTGAAGAGGAAATTGATGCATTCTTTCCATTTCTATTTCACTTTCTGGTTCTAGAACATCAGGGCAGGGTTTCTTGATAATTTCTTGAAAGATGATGTCTAGGCTCTTTTTTTTTGATCATGGCTTTCAGGTAGTCCAATAATTTTAAATTATCTCTCCTAGATCTATTTTCTAGGTCAGTGGTTTTTCCAATTTGATATTTCACATTGTCTTTTATTTTTTCATTCTTTTGGTTCTGTTTCATCATTTGTTGATTTCTCATAAAGTCATTAGCTTCCATGTGCTCCATTATAATTTTTAAGGAATTAATTTCCTCAGTGAGCGTTTGGATCTCCTTTTCCATTTAGCCAATTCTTTTTTTTTAAGGCATTCTTCTCCTCATTGGCCTTTTGGACCTCTTTTTCTATTTGGCCTTACACCTTTTTTAAGGTGTAATTTTTTTCAGTATTTTTTGGGTCTCCTTTAGCAAGCTGTTGACTTGTTTTTCATTCTTTTCTTGCAGCACTTTCATTTCTCTTCCCAATTTCTCCTCTACTTCTCTTAATTGATTTTTAAACCCCTTTTTGAACTCATCCATGGCCTGTGACCAATTCATATTTTTCTTGGAGGCTTTGGATGTAGGAGCTTTGACTTTGTTATCTTCTGGTTGTATGTTTTGATCTTCTTTGTCACCAAAGTAAGATTCTATAAAAATTTTTTACACTGTTTGCTCTTTTTTCCCAGCCAATTATTTGACTTTTGACCTTTTTGTCAAGGTAAGACTCTGCATCTAGAGTATAGAGTGCTCTGTCCCAAGTTTCAGGGGTTTTGCGTGGCTGTTGCCAGAGATATTTGTAGGCAACCATAAATTTTCAATTCTTCTAAGGTGATATGATCAAAGGAGAGGTATTTACTCCTCCCCTGGCCTGTGCTCTGGTCTGTCAGTGACCACAAGCACTCTTTTCTGCCTTGGAACTGTGAGGAGGATTCCCTCTCCACAGCTGCCACAAGCTTGGCCATGTCAATGCTCTTCTTCAACCCAGGACCACCACCCCAGGACTGTGATTCAGATCCAAGCAGGGCAAAGTAAGAGAATCCTGCTTCAGTGCCAGTAAAGAGATCCCTGAATTCCCCCTCTGATAAGTAGCTTTATCCCCCCACCATATGTGTGCTTGGAGCTCCAGAAGCTACTGCTGCTGTTGCCATTGCCACCACCTCAGCCGGCCTAGGGCTGGGTTCAGACCAGCACTCTTCTCTTACCCAGGTCCCACAAAGTTTCCCCACTGACCTTCTACTTTTTCTTTGGCATTTGTGGATTGAGAAGTCTGAAAACTGCCACAGCTGCCAGTGATTAATTCAGTGCCCTGAGGCCTGCTCCAGCCAGTCTGTAATGACATGGCCCACACTGGGCTGCTCTTGATCCCAGTCCCATGAAATAGACACTTCATGTTGGCCTTCCATGTTGTCTTGGGATGGAGATTTGTTTCCCTCTGTCTTTTTGTGGGTTCTGTAGCACTAGATTTTGTTTAGAGTCATTTTTAAAGGTATTTGGAGGGGTTTTGGGGAGTGATCAAGGAAGTCCCTGCTTTTACTCTGCCATCTTGGTTCTACCCCTCAAAGTTATGAATTTCTTACTAAACACAAATACAAAATATACAAAGACGTTTCAAGAAATGTGATTGTTTAGTTTCAATAATTGAATGGTTCAACTTCATACTTTGCATAACACAGAAAAATATGGTGTAAGCAGTATCATAGACCATTTCTATTACAGTGTCTTGTATCTCTATTACTATGAAACTTTGAACAAGTCACAACACCTTTCTAGTACTCAGTTTGCTCATCTGGAAAATGAGGGAGCTGAACTATATGACCTCTAAGGTTCTTTCTAGTGCCAAATATATGATCTCATGGTTCTATTATTCAGACCAAAAAAAAATGACAAGCATCATGAATCATGGGTGTTTTGACATATATCTCATATGTCCTGTTAAGGCTATCCCATTAATTTTCCCAGTGGTACAAAGAGGTCTTAAATATAAAAACACATTAAAATCTAAATGTATCCTTCCATGCACTTGAGAATACTTGATGCTTGGGCATGTTAGAAAACTTACAATGTGCCTAGTATATATGTCCTTTATACCTTTTATTATCATTTGATGATGTGAGAACACAATGGGTAAAAAAAAATTGAAGTATTTTCAAGGGAATGAATAACTACTAATATTTTAATTCAGTTAAGGATTTACTATATGTCAGGTATTTCTAGATGTTAGAGTTAAAGACAAAAACAAAATTTCTCTCTTATTCTCTCTCCACCTCCTTTTTTGATTTTTTTTTGTCTCTCATATAGCTACATCTACAGGTAATATAAATACAGATAAAGATATATAGATATGAGACACATCATAGTGGAACAGATAAGGATCTGAACTAGGAGTCTAGAAGACCTGAATTCATACTGTCTGTAACACATACTAGCTGTGTGACCTTTGGAAATCACTTAATCTCTCCATGACCCAAGTAATTCTCTATGATTATAACTTGAAGAACATTTGCTAGGCTGCACAGGGGTTTGGATTTTAGTTACTTCATGTTACTTGAACCAAGGAAATCTCAGATCTAGAGATATACATGTATACATATGTACTCATATATTATACTTATATTTTATACATGAATACATTATATATAAATATGCTATATAAAATGTATATTATCACTTACAAATTATGCATTTATACACATTCTCCCCACACTCATACATGTATATGTATAAATGCATAAGCATATATATATATATATATATATATATATATAAGCATATGGTCAGATATTTGTGTGAGTTTGTGGGTATACACAGGCTGTTTCAGGGAACAAGAAAAATAACTGAGGGAAGAAGGTAAGGGGTCTGTAGGAGATGTCATTTGCATTCATCTTGAAGGGATCTAGGAATTTCCTTCAGTAGGAAAAAAAAACACAGCATAGAATTGGATTTCAAACCCAACTCCATTAATCAATGACCTTGGTAAATTACTCTAGTTCCCTCTAGGCCTCAGTTTTCTCATCTGTAAAAGAATGACAGGCAGCTAGGTGACTCCACAGTGCACAGAGTGCCAGGCCTGGAGTCTAGAAGGCCCATCTTCAGGAGTTCAAGTCTGGTCTCAGACATTTGCTAGCTATGTGACCCTGGGCAAGTCACTTAAGCCTGTTTGCCTCAATTTCCTCATCTGTGAAATGAGTTGGAGAAGGAAATGGCAAATCATTCCAGTGTCTTTGCCAAGAACACCCCAAACAAAGTCACAAAGAGTAGGACAGGACTGAAAAGAAAGACAAAGACAAAAAAGAAAATACTGGACTAGACTCAGGGGTGGGGAACGTGTGGCTTAGAGGCCACACGTAGCCTTCTCAGATTTCAAGTGCAACCCTTTGACTGGATCCAAACTTCATAGAACAAATCCCCTTAATAAGAGGATTTGTTCTATAAAACTTGAACTCAGTCAAAAGGCTGCACCAGAGGACCTAAAAGGCCACATGTGCAGGTTCCCCACCCCTGTATGATATCTAAGGTTCCACCCAGCTCTAAATCTAAAATTCTATTTAATGATAATATGACCTTGAGGAAAAATCACTTCAACTCTCTGACTTAGTTTCCTCATCTGGGGTGGGTAGGTGGCTGCTCTGGAAAATACAAAGAATAAGATATAATCTGAAGAATTTTACTTAGTTATGCAGATTAATGACAGGTAGACCAACGATTACTCTAACATGGGTATAACATGAAGGTAAAAAAAAATTGTGGCAAAAAGGGGTTTTCTGAGCTCAAAAAAGGAAAAATAATCACACATACTAGTATATGGAATGAGGGAGGGAGAAGTGGGGAGAAGGGTGTGTTAGGGAAGGAGTCATGTGGAAGTAGAAGCTAGGCTCAAAGGATTGGTAGGAATTATATAGGAGAAACTAGGGAGAAGGACATTCCCAACAGGGAAGAAGTAGGTGCATTCAGTACAGGCCACTCATTTCTACAACAATCTTATTCCTAGAATTTTTTTTTCTAAGATAGTCCAAATTTCAATTAAAGAAAGTAGACTTTTAATGAAGCTTTGTGAAAAGAATATTCTTTGCCAGCCAATGTGTTCCAGTTTCAGGTTCAGAAAATATGACCCCTCTATCTACCTCCCTGAAACCTTAATAAAACTCAGCTTCATTCTATGCAATAAATGTGGTCCTGAAAAATCCCAGGTAAAAATGCTTTTTAAATAGAATTATATTTTAAATGTACCAGGGGAACTTACTATTTAAAGGACTTATTATGACCCATTTTAGAAGGCATAGAATCTTTCTGCAAAACCTCCAATTTATCTTTTGTATAAATCTGGATTTTCCTGTATCGGATTTGTTTAAAACAAGTCAACATGAACTGGCAGGCTGCATGACTAAATGAGGCCCCTTCTATGACCACCGTGATACCGCATTGATCTCATTCAACTTCAGGAGAGCAAACCAGTATGTTAGTAACTAGATGCAGCGAAAATCATCAATCAATAGCACAGAATAGTAATTTTCCTGAACTCTATTAACAGGGCAGTTCAATATTGCCACTAAGGATATAATGATGGACTGTATTGCATTCAGATGTCCTATTTTTTGTATCTTTTTTTTTTTAGAATTTCCAATTCATCTCTAAAAATGAACATTAAGCCTTGCTAAAATCAATATTCCTATTGACTTTATTCAGTCAATATTTAATATTATTAAGCACCTACTATGGGCCAGGCAGTGTGCTAAGTATCTGGAATACAAAGAATGACAAAAGATAGTCCCTTGAGTAGCTCACAGGCTAATGGGCAAGGTAATTTCTCATTTCCTTCCCTTTCATCCACTAACATGACCACCACCTTAGTTCCGGTCCTCATCACCTCTCACTTGTATTGTACTAATATCCTCTTCATTGTTCTGTTGTCTCTTTACCCCCTCCCCCGCAACAAACACCAAGGCTAGACTTCATAAAACTCCCCAAATAATCTTTCCAATTTACGTGAATGTACACATCACTCCCCTGCCCACATCGATTCAGTAAATCTCCATTAAGAAAGAAAGGTAAGTGGTAGAATTGGTGACATGACGGGGTTAGTCTCTGGAAGACCTGAATTTTAATTCTCCTTCTGACATTCACTAACTTTGCAACTCTGAGCAAATCACTTAATTTCTCTCCATCTTCCCTCAGTTCCCTCATTGCTAAGATGGAGATAATAATGGGTCATATCTCACAGGATTATTTTGTGAATAAAATCAAATAAGTTGATACACATAAAATTTTAAATTTTTATTAAATGTTAGCTGTCATCATCATCATCATCGATAAAATACAAACCCTTATGTGTGTCACTTACCACTGTGAACAATACTGGTCCCACTTAAAATTCTAACCTCACTTCACTTTTATCTGTCATATATGTTCACAGAAAACTAGGCCACTATCTGGCCCGCATCTAACTACTGTGGACCCAGGCAGGCAAACCTGTATGTCTAAAGTCAATCAGGTGATACCTTATCCGTGAATCTCTCCCTGATGCTCTTCCCCACCAACTGAAAGTGCCCTCTCTATCCTTCTTATATTTTTGAGTCTAGATCCCTCCCTTTCCAACATGGAATTCTGCTTTGGAAGCATATCGTATCTTACTACTTTGGGAGGTCCTTGGGGACAGGGATTATATCTTTTTTCATTGTCACATCCCTAGTGCCAAACCCAGTGTTTTACACTTACTAGCTGCTTAACAAATATTATTGAATTGAATTAAGCTAAAACAGGAATATTTCTCATATATTTACATAACCCAGCTTCTGCCTAAGTCTCTAGAAGTTTTGCTGAGGGACATCCTCATGCCTTATGCTGGAGGGAGACATGATTCCTGATTTACTGAGAGATTGTGGAACATGATTCTGAGTACCTGCATAAAAGACCCAAATAATTTTGTTACTGAAATTGGTGAAGAAACTTTGGAGATATGTGCAGAGAGGAGCTCCAGGAAGATGGTCAAGGGAGAGATTTTTAAAGGGTGAACTGGAACACTCAGAGCTGTGGCTATGTATGAGAGCTGTCCTCACCACGCTTCTTGATCACCAAGCTAATAAAGAGACTACTGAGTATGGCCCTGCCCTAGATAAAATCATTCTCTCTCTCCTACTTTGATTTGAGATCTTACTTCTCTTGCACCCAATTGAAGATCTCATTGACTCTCACATATTCTTTACTGTATTCTAATCTGTAGAATTTATCCAGTTTCTGGTTTTTTTTTGTTTTGCTTATATAAATGAGATTATACAGTATTGGTTTTTGCCATGATTTTTTTTTGTGTGTGTAACTACCTTTGATAGGCAGCTAGATGGCACAGTGAATAAATTGTTGGGCTTGGAGTCAGAAAGATATGAGTTAGAATCTGGTCTCAGACACTTACTAGTTGTGTGATCATGGGTAAGTTGCTTAACTCTGTTTGCCTCAGTTTCCTCATCTATAAAATGTTCTGAAGAAGGAAATAGTAAACTACTCTAGTACCTTTGCCAAGAAAAACCTCAAAATGGAGTCATGAAGAATTGGAAACAACTGAAATGATGGAACAACGGCAACAAACCTTTGGTGGCCCAGGGTTGAGCTGGCGAATATAAACTAAATGCCTACTACCCCTTCAGAGTTATTTGGGAAGTGGTTTTCACTTGACCCCAGAATCTGCTCCCACAAAGGAGGAAAAACAGTCCACTTTGAGACTGGGTTGGCCAGGTTTGGTGTCAAATTATATCTATTTTTGCCATCTATGAGCTGTATTTATATATTTGACAGCATACTTATGACTTCAATATAGGAAATTGTGATTCAAAGAGAGACAAAAGAACTACTAAAATATTCACATGTGTCTAGGGACTCACAATATCATCATTGTGGATACTTACTCCCAGAGACTCTTCCAAATGTGGAAAATTTAGATCCTACATTGCTTATCAGGCTCTGCAACTTTTGTCCTTGGCAATTTTAAATATTTCTACAAAAGTGGGTTCACCCAACATTCTGAAGGCATTATTTTACATCAAGTGTTCTTAGCTACATTTCATTTGATTGGTTTCTTTTGTAATTCTATGATTTTTTTTTTATTTAAAAGCAGTACTCTGTGAAGGGGTCCATAGACTTCACTAGGAAGCCCATGTGGTATCTATGGCACAAAAAAACTAAGAACCCCTGCTCCCCACCTTTTACCATGTGACTCTTAACATAGCATTGTATGCCCACTGTTAAGTCTCATTTGGCTTATATTATTAGCCCACTCATGAGCTATTTGAAAGGTTGTAGTTCTCCTTGAAGAGGTTTTCATTCTATTTCACCAAAGCTATAGATCATAAAAACAGAGATCATTTCTCATTGAGATAATTTAAATACAGACAATATTACATAGTTCATTTTAACCAGGTGTAGTAGGAAGGCC
>JAQQSZ010006215.1:0-13657 GCA_028646595.1 Phalanger gymnotis | reverse complement strand
AAAAAAAAAAGTGGGTAGGGACTCTCTTAGGATTGAAGTTTTAGGGAGAATGGGATTGGGTATTTAGATATGTGAGTCATCAGTATAGAGATGGTAGTCAGACCTATGGGAACTGACATTTCAAAGAGAGAGCATAGAAGTCCCAAGTCAGGATCTTGGAGAATACTCACAGTTGGGAAATTGATGCAGAGTCTAAAGAGGGCTGGTCAGATGGATAGGATACAAAACAAGTGAGCATAATGTCACAGATGCACACACACACACACACACACACACGAGTGCACACGCACAAGCACACAGATGCACACATATGCGCACATACACACACAAATGCACATGCACAAGCACACAGATGTGTGCGCGCGTGCGCACACACACACACACACACACACACACACACAATAGAAAGAAGAAAATATCCAGGGAGAGAGGATAGTTGACAACACCAAATGCAGCTTATAGGTCAAGAAAGATGAGGCAATTAATTTTGGCAACAAAGATTCCACTGGTAGTTTTGGAGAGAACAGTTTTAGTTAAGTGATGGAGTCAGAAGTCACATTGCAAAGGGTGAGGATAGCTGTGGCGTAAAGTAGTTTTGGTCTTCCTTGAGGCTGCTGGTGGTACATTGGATAAGTGAGTGCTGGGCCTGGAGGCTAGAAGACCTGACTTTAAATCTGACTCAAACACTAATCATGTAATCCTGGGCAAGTGACTTATCCTCTGTTTGTCTCAATTTCCTAACTGTAAAAAGAGGATAACAGTAGCTTCTACCTCTCAAAGAGGTTGGGAGGATCATATAGGATATTTGTTAAGGCACTTAGCACATTTCCTGGCACATAGTAGGCTTTATAGGATTGATTATTCTCTTCCCTCCCTGAGGTCAGGTTCAGTATTCAATCACTGAGATGCCTATCTCTCAATCTCTCTGTCTCTAGACAAAAACATATATGATTATATGCATATATATGTATATATATATGTACATATATATATATATATACATATTCTACTAGCAGCATAAATAGTGGGAAATCCATTGACCAAGGGCCAAAGAAGCAAAGAGTTTCAGAAATGAATTTTCAACCCCCATTTTCCTGATTGTAAGTTCAGGACTCTATCATTCATACTATGTTTCCTCTAGAGTAATAATAGTTAAATTCATGTTTTTAAATTCAAAGATTCTAGTGTAAAAATATTAGTACCTTTCTTCTATTGGTTATCCCTAGTTTATCCTGTCTTTATATTGTTTGTATATGGTTGTTTGCATATTGTCTCCCCCATTAGATTGTGAGCTCCTTGCAGTCAAGGGCTATCTTTTTCTTCTGTATCCTCAGAAGTTAGCACAATGCCTGACACATAGTAAGCACTTTATAAACGTCTTTGACTGTATTACTGGTTCTTAGAACCCTCTGCCTCCTCATTGGATATTTACATACAATAATTTTGTGGAAAAGGAGGTTGGACACATAAGATAGAGGACTCTTTATAGATCCTTCTCATGGGTTGATAGCTCCACATAATGTTGGTGGCTCTCCTCTATTTTACTCAAGCAGGTCTCTTAACAGCAGGCATGATCTGTTACCACCACTGTATTTGAAGTTTTTTGGGCTTAGCAGAATTTGCCAGAATGAATTTTATCTCTGTTAGAATGATTTTCAACACCTCGGGGTCATCTTCGCTCTTCAATGTGCCGTCACAGGAGAAGTTTTATTAGAAAAAAGGTCAAAATGATACCAAATTAAAAGGAAGGATCAAGATGAAAAGATGGAAATGGACTTAAATCTCATTTTAACATATTCAAGCAAGCTGTTGACTGAAAAATGGGAAATGGATAAAAGTAAAAACATTGACTTTGATGATCACTCCTTCTTAGAAGAAGAAAAAAAAATAAGGGATATCAAACAGTTATGACACTAAGGAGGTCAACAGAGTCCAGAAATTACCTCAGCAGGAAATCACAATTTTAAAGATATTCAGCGATCACTTTTCAAGATAGCTCAGAGAGGTGAAAATACCAAGAGTCAAAAAGCTTATCAATAGCATTAAGGCAAAAGAAAAAAGGAATAAAGGGAAAAAGTGGCAAAGAACAGATCAGTAACTAACAATGTAGGTTGAGACCGCTTAATTAAATAATTAAATCCATACCAGAACCAGTGTACCCAACATTTGATGATCTATTATTTGTTTGGAGACTCTGGTGATGAGGAACTCTCTACCTCCTGAGAAAACCCATTTCACTCTGATTATTAATTGATTATATATATTAATATATATTGAATATATATTGAATATATATATTAATTGACACATATATATGTACATATATATACATATACATACACATATACATATGTACATATATATAATACATATATACATATATTATATATATATACATATATAATACACACATGTATATATAGAGAGAGATTTGTGTGTGTGTGTCTGTATGTACATATAGTTTAATTGGTAGAATGTATTCCCTCACCTCAGATGATACCAGTAATGACGATGGCAATGAGCATGGTGATGGGCACCTGTGCTGCAGTGCATAGAGAGCTGTTTTCAGAATAAGTAAGACCTGAGGGCAATTCTCACTTTTGATACATACTGGCTTCATCCTGGGGAAATCCATTAACCTCTCAGTGCCCTCAGAAAATTCTCTAAGACTATAAGCTATATTTCAGGTGCTTGTTTGCATCAATGGAGTTTTTCTTTTTCCTCATTGGAACTTCCTTACATGGATTAAAAACACAACCTCTAGTTAAAAAATCATGACTTCTTCTTCCCCTCCAAATTACATACATGTAAGGTAAGATGAAAATCTTGGAAACAATAGAAAGCTGTCCTAATCACAAAGATCTCACAAATAAGCCCACATGGGAATGGATGAAGTATGGATCATCCCCATAATAGTATCTGTTCTTACTATTGTTCTAAATATATTTTCAGTGAAGCCTCCAGAAGATGAGATTACATCTTGAAACTTTTGTTGAATTTTTAAAATTTATATCCAGCTGTGTAAAGAATTAAATATAAGAAGAACAATAGGTTATCCTTGAACTATTTCTAGCTGAATCCCTTCGACCAAGAAGAGAATGAGATAACAGCAATAACACCCTCACCCTTAAACAACATCTTTCAAAAAGAGAATCACAATTTTCTGCAGATTTTATAGGGCAGGGGAGGAGGGACAATCTCAAAATGAAACAAAGCTTATGTTCTCACTTGTTTCTGGATCCCAAAGACAGAAGCCTCCCCAGGGCAACATCATTTCTGTTGCTTTATCTACCAAAAGCATTAGTAATTATGGTATCATTATAGTGACATTCCAAGTTTGCTTTCACATTCATGTAATTAAAACAGATAATAATGATAATATCCTACTACTGGATTTGCATAAGATGGTACCTCCAAAAGAACTCAGGGTGCATTACAAGTGATTTGTTAATCTCATCAACTTTTTAAAAGAAGATTGACAATAACCCCATTAAGCATCTAACAACCTGTGCGATGATGAAAATACCACTGGACTGCAAGTCCAGAGGTCCTGAATTCAAAAGTCAGAAGAATTTTTTGGTTTGGTTTAGTGGCTTTTTAGAGCTGGAAGGAAACTTTGAGACAATTGAGGTGACCTTTCCCAATTTACAGATAAGGAAAGGTTATAGATATAAAGGTTATATAGAAAGGTTATAGAAAGGATACATAGTTAGAGACAAAACCAAGATTTAAACTCAGATCCACTAACTCTAAATCCAGTGATATTTCTGCTGAACCACACTGCCTACATGCCTTATAACTATATAGATCCTCAAGTATAATAGGAAAAGTAAAAAAAATCCTTAATAATCTCATTGAGCTGCTATGAGGACCACATGATGCCAGATAATGTGCTTGCTTTTACCATCATTGTTATTAGCAATCAAAGTTATTATTATCCGTCTATTTAGAGCAGAGTTTGCCTTGGGAGGTGGAATTATAGATGAATGCTCTTAATTCCACTTGACTTAAGAACAAATAGAACTCTGAGGAAAAAAAAAAGTAATAATAACAGTTCTTTGAACTTTCTATTTCAGACCATGACCCTAAAAATAGGAAAGCTTACAACAGGAATCAAACAAGGAAAGATCTTAACATTCAGATGACTTGTCATAGATCATAGATAGAGAGCTGGAAGGGGCCTTGGAGTTCATCTGGTCCAACTACCCTTAGTTTACAGATGGGGAAATCAGACTCCTCAGAAAGCAGTTCTTGCCTGTTCTATCTGGACAGGGACCCAAAACTCACAAGGGCTTTCTGGAAGTCTTCCCTGACTCTAAGTTAGAGGACTTAGAGCTGGAAGTTCTCTCTGAGACCATTGAACCCAAACTTCTCACTTTACAGACAAGGACTTTGAGGCCCCAGGAGGACAAGTGTCTCACCTAAGTTCATAAACATAGTATGGGATAGGAACAGGAACTGAACCCAACTTCGATGACTTTGGGTTATTGCTCTGTCCAATGTGCCATTCCACATGCTGAATTATGTTGAATTTGGTCTGAAGCTTACAAGATGATACTGATCCACATAAAATAATTAGCACAGACAACAAGGCTGATGGTGGTTGGAAATTGGGGGTGAATCTGTAAATTCTGTAGGAATTCAAAGAAGAGCTCTGGATCTGCATTCAGAAATCCTCAGTTTGAATCCTAATTTTTCAATTAATAATCATATGACCTTGAGCAAATCACTTTACAATGCTTGTTCAGGCCTGTTTCCTTATCTGTAAAATGAGAGAGTAAGAGTAAGTGATGTCTAATGTGCCTTCCAACTCTGAAATCTAGAGGCCATGATTAGTGGACTTCTTAGCAGCGAGTCACCCTGTGGGAGAGACAGAAGACAATATACTCGAGGCAAGCCAAACCACCTCTACCACCTTGACTAATATCATCTCTTAGACCTTGGTAGAAATAGCTTAGGAACATGAACTCAAGATCTTTTAGAAGAAAGAGCAATGCTTCCAATCCAGTGCCCTCAACCATCACTCTGGGAAGCAACCACGGTTGAGATGTGCCAGAGGACCACATTTACAAGGGCTACAGGCACAGGTACCGAAGATGTAGGCAGGAGAGGTCTTTCCACCAAAATGCCTGAAATTGTGAAATGGTTCAATATAAAAAACGAATTTGATTTCATCAATAAAGGGGCATATTAAAGAAGTGGAATTATTATACCATCTGTGACTACCCCCTCCCAAGTACTATGGGAGCTTTCCATATAACTGGCAGCTGCAATTTTCCATATGTATTGTCTCCCCTATAGAAGAAAAGCTCCTGGAGAACAGGGGCTGACTTCTGTTTGTCTACTTGAGTAAAGGCTTTGCAGAGGAGAAAGAGCTGAGATCTAACAATCTTTCAATTCTATTATGAGAAATGGACTGGAGACCTCATGAGGCCGATTCAAATAATTCTAAACAAGCCTGTATTTGAACCATACTGACTTAAGGTTCTTAAAAGTAATAGTGATTATTCTTCTTACAAACATTTCCAGAGTTGAGAATCAGAATGTACTTCCAAGTAGGTGGAACATTGTAGATAGAGCACAGGATCTGGAGTCAGAGAGACCTAAGTGCAAATCCTGTAACAGCTACTCTTTAACTGTGTGACATCTTAACCTCTTTCTGCCATAGTTTCCTTGTCTATAGAATGGAGATAACAATAGCACCTACCTTGCAGGGCTGTTGTGAGAAGCAAATGAGATAATATTTGTAAAATAGTTTGCAAACCTGAAAGTGTTACATAAATGCTATTATTATTATCATCACCACCATGATCATCCTCACCATCACCAACACATCACCACCATCATCATCACCACCATCATCATCACCATCACATCACCACCATCATCATCATCATCACCATCACCACCACCACCACCACCACCACCACCACCACCATCATCATCACTATCACCATCACCATCATCATTTTCCTAAACTTTTATTTGTTCAAAGCAGAAGAAAGATCAATGGCCTTAGAAATAGGTGGCTTAGGTTGACATCCTTTCCTGTGACCCTGATCAAGTTCACTTATCTCTCTTGAGTCTGAGTTTCCCAGCTTAGAAAACTGGCATGGTAACACTTGCACCATTTACCTCATGAGAGTTTCAAGAGAAAATGATCATCCATAAATAGAATTGGGAACATCGATATTACTCTTATGACCTTTGCCAAGGCACTTAATGACCCCCACTCTCATAGCCCTTTAAGAGTTAGGAAGAAATCTTCTCATACCTATCATTCCAGGCAGGTATTTGAGTAATTTTTGTTTTTGTTCAGTCAGTTTAGCTTTGTCTCACTCTTTATGACCCCCGTTGGGGTTTTCTTTGCAAAGATAATGGAGTGATTTGCCATTTACTTTTCCAGCTCATTTTAAAGATGGCACTTTATAGATGCAAATGGGGTATAGTGACTCACCGAGGATCTCACAGCTAGTTAGTGTCTGAGGCCAGTTTTGCACTCAGGAAGAGGAGTCTTCCTGACTCCAAGTCTATCACTCTGTGCATTGTGGCGCTACCTAGCTGCCCACATTTGAGTAATACCCTCCCAGTTTTACACATGAGAAAACTGGCTCAGAAAGTGTATGTAGCAAGAGAGTTTGTCTGAAGACCTTCTCAGCCCAAGACTGATAGGCTTCCTACTCCCCAACCTAACCCTCAGCTCTGTCACTTATAAATTGGGGATTAGAATCAGCACCTTGCCTCCATCCCAAGAGTACTTTAAGAGTCAAATAAGAAAACAGATCAGTAAAGCTCTTGGCAAATACTGAGCACAGAAATGTACACTCTCTTCTGTTTCTGGCAAGCAGTTTGTTCAGGTGCATAGGAGTTAGTTTCCATCAATGTAACAGATGCAGCATTTGCCTCTTACCTGCCTCCTTTGGTTCTGCCATTACTCTAGCTTGCAGAGTTTCCAGTGTAAGGGCTGGGTCCTATCATTCAGCCTATGAATAACACATTTCAGGGCAGGAGGAAGCATTATGCAGAGTATTTCATCAAAAGATGTACAGGTACATCCTTTGTTTGGAAGAAAAGCTTTGGGAGGCTGGGGTTTTCCAGTGGAAGCCAATTGCTGTGGCCATAAATTCTCAGACAATTTTCAGCAGAACCTGGAGGCACATATGGAAACAGATGAGATTGGAGAGGAGGTATAGGGCTACCTCCCATCTAGACAAAAGCATAGTAAGACACCACACTCTCTGGGGGCTGAATCATGGACTCAGAGAAAGTCAGAGCTAGGTTGTTGTTATTTGTCCTTCATTCTCTAAGAGTACTGAGACATCAGGGTGATGCCCTGACTTGCAAGTGAATGGGATTTAAGTGAGGGAGGGCTGCGCAAAGTCACCTGCCTCATAGTTTCTCTTCTGGAGTCATCTAGGTCCAGTGGCAAGATATAGGTCAGGACAACTGGAGGTGGTCCTAGAGGTAGTGCAGAGAAAGTCAGGTTTGAACAGGACTTTAGAACATAGGAGGTCAAGCCCGCAAGGGATCTTAAACATATAATTTCAGAATCAGAAGGACTTTAGAAAAGGTAACCTAGAATGTCAAAACTGAAAGAGCCTTGAAATAGAAAATAACATTTATGTAGCTCTTTAAGGATAACACAACACTTTAAAAATTATTATCTTATTTTATCCTTACAATGAACCTCAGAAACAAAGGCTATTATTATCCCCATTTTACAGAGGAAGAAGCTGAGGGAGAATGAGTTTTTTTATGACTTTCTCAGAGTCACACAGCACAGCTAGTAAGTCTTTCAGGACAGACTTTCACTCAGTTCTTTGCTCTGGGTTCACCATTCTATCCACTGCCCTACTAAGCAGTCCCCAAAATGTCAGTTAAGAAGTATTAGAATACGGAATGTCAGAACTAGGAGGAGTCTCAGAACAGAGAATGTCAGAGCAGGAGGGAACCTTTGAACATAGAACCCAACCTTTTATCTGATTTTCAGAGTCAAATACTCTATCAAACCAGATATGATGGTGCAAGCTGCCCTTTGGTCTAGCTCAGTCCTATTTCTGAGCCCTGCCATCTTGGCTTTTAAGACAAGAAAGGGAGGGCGAAGGGGCTCTGATGATTTGGACCTATGACACCTTCAAAGATCTGATAGTCTAGACCCAAAAAATCTAGAGCTTGCCCTGTGTTGTCTATCACATCCGTGAAAAAGGACCACAGGATCCTGAACTTGAAGGAATCCTCAAGATTATCCCAGTCCAACCACTCATTTTACCTATGAGGACAGTGAAGTTCAGAGAAGGGGTTGAACTGCCCAGGATCACAGAGTGGCACAGGCCAGGATTCTCACTGCCATCTTCTGGCTCCAAATTCCAGGTATTCCCACCCCATCACACCAGCTTCTCACTGGTGATATCAGGTTCATATCTTTGATATCAGGAGTACCAAGAAGACAAGAAAGATTTAGCTACCAAAGTCCAACCCTGATCTTTCCCTCCCTAAGAAAGAACTCTAAAGTCTGGGAGAAGTGCCCATGTGCCTGCATGATCGGCACTGGTCACTCTGCCATATTTGACACTTTCTCCATTCCTTGTCCACAGAATTGGAGGAATCCAACTGAATTCAGGGAAGATCCTGCCTAAAGCATATGAGGTCTATAACAATATGCCAGGGATGAGGATGGAGATTGTTTCGAGAACTGCTGGACTGGATGGAAAATAATGAGGTAAATTTGCCTATTTAACTCACATGTCTACAATGTAGTGGACATTATACCCATGAAGGATAATGTTTAGACATCTCCTATGCATTGTGATAGACTCCTAGTTGCCTCCTCCCCACCCAACACACACACACACACACACACACACACACACACACACACACACACACACACACTGTCCCGTCAAGGGCCTTGTCCTGACATTGGTGATGTTTTCTTGCCTTTTCCTACATTGTCTTATTCTCACTATTTAGAAGATAATAGATTAATTGATAACTAATTAATACCCTGGGACTTCATCCTTCAATTTGGTCTTAGGGAACCCAAAATCAGTGCTCAGAAACTGAGTGGAGAAAGAAAAAGAGAAAGAAAGATACAGACACAGAAAGATAGAGAGACAGACAGAGACAGAAAAGCAGAAAGGAATGGGAGAGACAGATGGAAAGAGACACAGAGGCAGAGTTGGGAGTTTGGGTGGAGAGAAGCCAGTCAGACACACAATAGGTTTCCAGGAGGGTAAGCCTGGGCACCCACATAGTCTGGTCAGGGAACCATGAGTTTCACAGAACCATGCACACTAGAAAACCCACAGATAGCAACAGATAGAGCTAAGAGTGTAATCAGATAAAGTCAGACAGAAATAGTTGAATGGTCATTATTGGCTGATAGTTGTTAGTGGTTCCCAGTCCTCACCTTGTGTGCAGTGGAGCATCCTAGGGATCTGTGCTCAGACCCTTGATATTTTGTGTCCCTGACTTGAATAGCACACAAACATCTTGTTTAGCACGTCAGCCAAAGGCCTGCAGCCAGGAAATATAGAACTAACACAGTGGCTGCCAGACAAAGTACCCAAAACAATCTTGGCAGGTTGGAACCTTGGGCCCAACCTACAAGATGAAAAGAATAGAGAAAAACATAAAATCTTATAGTTGGGTTTTTGAAAGTCTTACAAGTACAAAGTTGAGGACATATAGCTAGATAACTTTCTGAAAGAGGAAAAAAAAAAGATCTGGGCTTTCCATAGATTTCAGGTAAATATAAGTCAATGGTATGATGTGCCAGCCAAAAGTGCACTGGTGACCTTGGGCAAAATTAAGAGAGTCAGAGTCTCTTGGAAAGAGGAAGCATTAAAGCTTTCCCTTGCCCAGTCAAACCATATCATCTGCATATTGGGTTCCATTGAGGGGCATCTCAGCTTAGGAAGGATATTGATAAACTAGAGGGCATCCAAAGCAGGGCAGCAAGGAAAGTGAAGGGTCTCAAATAGATTTCCCAGGAGGATTGGATGAAAACTTGAGAAGATCTAGTGGGATGGGGTGGTGATATCTGCCTGAAAGTATTTGAAGGATTGTCAACTGCAGGAATTATTCAGCTATTTTTGCTTGGTCCCTAAAGGAATATGCAGGAATAAGGGGTAGATATTTCCAAGATGGAAATTTAGTCTTGATTTCAGAAAAACCAAAACCCAAAATCTTTTCTAATGATAGACATGTCCCTGAGTGGGACGGGCCACTTCTTGAGAGTGGGTTTTCCCCCTACTCAAGGTTGTTGTGCATATTTTGGCTGACCACTTCCCGAGTAGGTTACAGTTCAAGTTTCACTGGTTTGCCCCTGAGGTCACTTCCAACATTCATATTCTGTGACTCTGACTTGAGGGGAGAGGAAGAGTAGTGAATGAGAAAGAATGCCATATTGGAAGTCCAAGGGCTACAGACTCTAGACCAGCCTCTGAAGGCAAGTGCTGGTAAATGCTTACCAGGGGGCTCTCTGAGGGAAAAAAATCTATGAAAGACACATTTCAGTCTAATGTGCATCATTAATATATTCTCCATCACTTTCTTAAGGCTAGACAATCAACAAACTGATAAGTCAAGCCCTGGCTTCTAGCATTGGCTGATTTCAGAGGGGTAAATATTCACACTAACAATTTAATGATCAGCTCTGCAGAGCCCCAGCATGTGGCTCCAGGACCCCACTGAAGCTTTGCTTCATACTTTGAAAGCCACTAGGAAGGCCTTTGTTCCTCTTTTCACCCTCATTTCTTCCTCTGTAAAATAAGTCTCTTAGATAATGTCCAAGGTTCTTCCCAGATCGAAAGATAGGATGTCTTGGCCACTGAGCTGCCCTCCTTCTCTTGACCTAGAGTATTTTTTTCATGGTGTTCCGATTTTTCTTTATTGCTTTTTCCTGGTGCATCTCTCTTCCAATGCATGCCTCTTCCACATCACCCACTTTATCCTTGAGAGAAAAAACAATGAGAAAGCATTTATTAAGTTCTGACTTTGTGTCAGGCATTGAGCTCCAAGGTAAAAAGGCAATGATTATGGAAAACTTTCCCACAAAAATTCAAGAAATTCCATTACTGAAGCTTCCATAAGCCAGAAGCAATCCAGATATCAGACAACAGGCATGGTTTCATGTCTTCAGGGATGGCATTTCCATTGTAGATTCATGTAAAATCTCTCTGCTACTTAGTGCCCATTCTCTCCTGGCACACTTAGGAACAGTGTAAATAGTCTTGATTCCAATGAATTTTGCCCAAGTCCTAGCTCAGAATCCAAACAGACTTGAGGCCATCCCCCATATTGGCCAAATACATCACAAATTTTCTTCATCTTGAGGTTGAGGCTGGCAGATTCTCATGCCCCAAACACTTTCCAGGAAGAAGGCAGCCAGGATGTTGGGAAGCAGACACTTCAGCACCGTGGACAATTAGGCTTCCAGATTCTGTCCAGGGGCTTGGCCCAAAGTATAGACCCTTGTTTGGAGATTAGGAATTGGAAAGGGCTCTCGTTCTTACCCTTTTGTGGGCCTGGAGGAAGCAGATTTCTCTCAATCCTTTCTCACTACAATTAGCAGCAACTGGTTCCCCTCAAGGTACATGGTGAATAGCTGGCCCAACTCGGTGCCTCACTCCCACTTCTGGAATTGGTACTACCCATTTCTTTTAGCTGCCAGATCTTAAATGCCTTTGCTTTCTTACGAAGACAGAGTTAACAATATTCCTGAGTAGGCAGTATCTTGTAGGGAAGTAGGGAAAAAATCCTGGGCCCAGAGTTAGGGAAACTAGCTTCAAATCCTGGTTCATCCTGGCTCACTAACTGTATGCCCCTTGCCTAAATCAGGGCATCAGTTTTCTAGTCTATAAAATGGGGATAATAATTCTTGTACCTCAGACCTCACAGAACTACTGTGAAGAAAACACCAACAGCTTGAGAGCAGGACAGAAATAGGTAATAATGATCAGTCAATCACTGAGCCACTGGCTGTGCTAAGACAAGAGTTAAATAGCCTCTGCTCTGAGGGAGCTTACATTCTATTTAGGGAGACAACATGCACTCATGTGAATGTAGCAGTTATTTTCTTGGACTCCTTCAATCCGATAAAGCTGTGCTGAGGATTTCCTTGGGGGCAGCAGTTTAAGCCCTTGCTAAGAGTGTTGTCAGTTGTAGTTTTGACTCACCCCACTAGCCAGAAGTGCCATACAAGATGAGAGAGATGCACTGCCTAAGCCCAGAGCTGGAGCTGTCATCTGGAATGGGAGCTAAAGCTGGAGCAACCCCACGTGAATGCTCTGGCAATCTGCTAAGGAGTTTTGAAGAGTGGCCCATAATGTACCTCTTCTTACCATGCAACAGTAAGAGAAAGGCAG
The DNA here is from genome assembly GCA_028646595.1 of Phalanger gymnotis. NCBI lineage: Eukaryota > Metazoa > Chordata > Mammalia > Diprotodontia > Phalangeridae > Phalanger > Phalanger gymnotis. The sequence goes on along the minus strand of JAQQSZ010006215.1, from coordinate 1,289 downwards.
GATGAAGGGGATGACCAGAGAGGTAGAGAGTGCTCTGATGGATCTTGGCCTGTTACATCTCACTGATTTTTACCCCTGCCTATCTGTCTGGGGTGCGTGGTGTCCATTTCTAAGCATCATCCTTTACTCTGATATAAATTGTGTTTTAATGAAATGGTTTTATTTCTTATAAACAGCTATGGTCAACCCAGATATGAACATTGACCTATGTCTATTGGTTTGCAGTATCAGTACGCAGCTCTGGTAGCAACATGGGAGACAGTTTTTTTTTTTTCTAGAAAAGACCAGGATCCTGATATACAGCCTATCAGAGAGTTATTTCTAAGGAGAACAAGAAGGGACATCACCATGTATCATTCATATATTTCTAACTAAATTCACAAGGAAAGAATTAAAATTAACCTGAAGCTTCCTTGTCTGCCTTCAGTCAAGCAATCTAGCTTTTAGTGGGGGTTTTTGGTCATTGTGACCTTGGAGGCTGGCTCACTGGAGCAGCAGGATTCCAGGGACAACCCCTTTCCTGTTTGTTGGAAGATGGGGTGGGAGTAGGGGCAGAAGAGGGATAAAGAGAAAAAGTCTTACCAACAAAATGGCCCTTCCATGGAAGGATTTCTGCCCCACCCTTTTCAGGTCTAGCATCAACAAACCTTATTAAGCATTTACTGTGCTAAATTCTAAGGGTACAAAGAAGGGCAAACGAGACACCTTGGCTTCATTGAATTCAAAAGGAAGTAGGGGATACAATATGCAAGCAACTATGAACAAACAAGATATGTGCAAATTGGAGGCAACTCATGAGAAGGCATTGTCGGCAATGGGAACCAGAAAAGGATTTTTGCAGGAGATAGAATTTTAGGTGAGACTTTCGGGAATGCTGGGAAGCTAGGAGATGTTGACAAGGAGGAGGAGAATCATGGATACAGGGAATGGGCAGCGGAAAATGCAGAGTCATGATATGGAGGGTCTTGTACAAGGACAGAAAAGGACCAGAGTGTATATGAAGGGCAGAAAGGAATAAGAAGACTGAAAAGGTAGGAGAAGGCCACATAATGAAGGGTTTTGAATGTCAAGCAGAGGATTTTGTAACTGATCCTGGAAGTTATAGGAAGCCACTAAATCTTAGTGAGTTGGAAATGGAGGCAGTGACATACTCAGACCTGCTCTTCAGGAAGATTCATTTGGCTAGCCAAATGGAAGGTAGATTAGATAGCAGAGAGAGATCTGAGGCAGGAAAACCAACCAGCAGGCTTTGAAATGATGGTGATGATGATGATGATGATGATGATGAT
>JAQQSZ010006214.1:0-13657 GCA_028646595.1 Phalanger gymnotis | reverse complement strand
CAGGAGGGTGGTGTCTTGACCATTTGGCCAATGAGGACAACCAGGAGGGTGGTGTCTTGACTTGCAAATGAATTGATTTGATGACCACTGAAGCAAGATGAGTTTAATCCCTGGCTTGGCTTGCCAGAAGATATGGACCTTGGGGAGCTGTTTGAATAATACCACGCCAAGGTGAAGGGGAAATGCCAACTCATCATTTGGACCTCAGCTCAAGCAGCACATCTCATGTTTTTGTGTTTAAAGTATCAACCACCCTGAAAAATATCATAATCCTTTTTGTTGCCAATGTGGGTTTGTGCGTGTTTTGTATGAAAGAAATAAAGAGTTGTCCTGTGTGTGATCTGCATAATATGTGGAGAACTCTTGCACTCTCTTTTGGAAGAGACCTTAGACATGGGTCAAATCTGAGCTTTAAGCGATCCTTCCCAGGGCTTCAGTGTCGGGTGTAGAGTCAGAGGGCAAGAAAAAGAGCCTGACCCCTCTCTGCAGAGGCCAGGGAGGCCTGAGCCCTGTCCAGGATACATAGGCAGAGCTAGGAGTCTCTTTAGAGGGAGAAGGCAAGCCTTTCGGTCCTCCTCTTTCCCCACCCCTGCCCAACAGTCATTTTGTGGTGGCACCTTCAGATGAAGGAGTTAGAACGACCCTTCCCAGGACACACAGGAAATAAGTGAATAGCAGAATCAGGATTCGAACCCGGGGCCTCAGATCCAAATCAAGACTTCTTTGTCCTCCATCACGCTGGAGGGCGGCGTGACATTAGCAAAAAAAGAGACCCCCCCCCATTGGCATGAGAATCTATGAAAAGTTAGGAAAGGGAAGTCACCCCACCTTCATGGTTTTGCCAAGGGCCAGCCCTGGCCTCTGTATGAGACAGCTGTGTCCGTAAATCATTCTTACCCCATTGGGAGGAGAGGAGAGAGACATTCTGTTAACAGCTGCAGGAAGACAAGAAAAAGACAAGAAAAGCGGGTTTGGGCTGGAGCCTTAGTCCCAGACACCTCGATCCTGCCAGGTCTGTCTGCCTTCTCTGTGGGGAAGGGCCTGATCCAGGGGGGATTCAGCAGAGAATTGAGGGGAGGGGGGTGATGGAGAAAGGGAGGAGATAGTGAGAGAGAAATGGAGAGAGATGGAAAAAGAGGAGGAGGAAGAAAGAAGTGGGGGAAGACAGAGAGGGAGAGATGGAAAGAAAGAGGGAGATATGGTTTTGTATGTGTGTGTGGAGAGAGAGAGGTGGGGGGGAGAGGGAGAGAGAGAGAGAGAGAGAGAGAGAGAGAGAGAGAGAGAGAGAGAGAGAGAGAGAGAGAGAGAGAGAGCACACTGGAGGTGGGGGGCCTGGACCAGACAACAACGGAAGCATTTTCTCAGAGGCAGACGGAAGGCCAACCATGGGCTGGTATGTGGCTGGATCCACGATCCCAGCCGGCCACTGGCCCAATGAAAGCAATGACAATCCTCTGGAAAAAATGCCTGTTCATGAACCCAGGTAGAGCAGGGTTGCTTAAGGTCGCCGTCTGACTCACAGGATGGTGGCGTGTCAGAGCTGGACATGACCTTAGGTCTCTCTCAGCCATATACCCAAGTGCCTATGAGCTTTTCCAAGCCCCTCTTTTTACATTTGGGGAAACTGAGGTCTGGAAATGTGGCCCTGAGTGAGAGAAGCTGAGTCTGGACTGGGACCCCCCATCTCCAGGCTCCCGGCACAGCCCTCTTTCCCTCCCACAAGGTCCCCCTGAAGCAATTCCACCCACGGATATTGACTGGGTGCCAGCGAAGTACCCAGCAAGGTAGGTCAGCAGAGGAAGGGGAGTCTAAAAGAGACAGGAGGCCAGGGTGGAGGCCGGCACAGGCTGCCTTGTGTTGTCTGGGAGGCAGGGCTTTGGGTCCTAACTCTAGACCTAAAAGGGACCCACAGAAGGGACCTCAGCTGGCATCTATTCATAGGATCATAAATCCAGAGGTGGGGAGGGGCCTCGGGCGCCATCTGGTCCGACCATTTTGCAGATGAGGAAACTGGAGCCCAGGGAAGTTAAATGATTTGGCGGTAAGCATCAGAGGCAGAATTCGAATCTAGATCTTCCAATACTTCTTTTTCCCATCGTGCCACCGCTGCTTTCCATTACTCAGCTCGGCCTTGGAGGACTTGACCCCTCCAGTCCCCATCAGGCATCTTTTGCTCTCACGTATATGGGACATAGTGATTTCCATTCCTTTCTGGCAATAATCCCTACCTTGGAGCAATTTATATTTGAAAAAAAAAATAAAAGCATTTGGGGAGAAGGCAAGGGAGGGCATCATTGATGGTGGAATTTCAGGCATCGTTGGTGGAGATCACAGCAAGAAAGGACCTAAGAGGACTTTTAGTCCAGCCTTCCTTATTTTACAGATGAGGAAACTGAGGCCCAGGGGTGTTAAGCAACTTGTCTGGGGTCACACAGGTAGTTAATGGCAGAGCCAGGATTTGAACCCTCGTCCTGTGACTACAAAACCGCACTAGGTAAATTACTCTTTTAAATCTCTTTTCATGAGCCTGAATTTGGCTGAGAAAAGAGTGGAATGACCAGAAACCAAGTCTCAACAAACTGTGATACTTTGGACTATTCACCTCTCCACTGGTAAAATGAGGATTTGGGTTGCACTAAGGTCCCTCTTTCTGCAATTCCCCATTAATCCCAGTGCCACCTTCTTCAGGAGCCCTTTTGTGATCCCTCCCCCTCACTCCTCCCCTTCAAATTATCCAGTATCTGTTGTGTATATTTTTTGTGTGTACACGTTAGATGTATGTACATTCATACACATATGCACATGTGTATTGTTATTGGGTCATTTTTCAGTCATGTCTGACTCCTCATGACCCCACTGGAGGTTTTCTTGGCAGAGATACTGGAGTAAGTGATTTGTCATTTCCTTCTCCAGCTCATTTGACAGATGAGGAAACTGAGGCAAAGAAGGTTAAGTGACTTGCCCAGGGTCACGCAGCTAGTAAGAGTCTGGGGCCAGATTTGAACTCAGGAGGACGTCTTCCTGACTCCAGGACCAGCACTCTGTGCACTATGGCACCCCTAGCTTCTCGTGTATGTATGTGTGTATAGAGATAAAGACGACACCAGTTTACACCCGTAGGCTGTCTAACCCCATGGATTGTAAGCTCCTTGAGGGCAGGGACTGTCTTTTTTATATCCTCAGGACTTAACACAGTGTCCGGCACATAGCAGAACTTTAAGAAATGAGTATCGATTGATTAATTGAAATGAGATAATATTGGTAAAGTGCTTTGCAAACATTCAGTGTTCTACATGAATGCTGGCAGTGATTATTACTGTCGCCAGTGTTCAGGCTGGCCCACCCCTTGCTGTTGCTTCATAACTGGCCCACTTACTTTTCCTGTCTTCCATGATGTCGGCTACATTCCTTCTGTGCATGTCATTACTGATAATATGCTGCCCCTTTCTTAAACCTACTATGTGTCTTTCCCACTGCTGTTTATATCACTTGAAATTTTGAAATCATTGGAGAACAGGGTGTTCCACGATTCACAACCATAGGACTTCAGCAGAAAAATATTAGAGTTAAAAAGGAGGGAGTACTACCACAGGGAGTAGCTTGGAATCATGAAAAAAATGCTTGGCAATGTCCCAACTGCAATCCAGATCATTCTCCTCCTCTTCCATTCTGGGCCAGCTCACATTCATCTTCATCGCCTGGCCGAGACATCTTCACTAATAGACCAGCTAAGCAGGTGGTCCATTCAAGGGCATCTTATGATTCTGCATCCACTTCGTTTGTCCCAAATGGATCCCATCTCTAGAGTGAGTGTGAATCTCATTGAGGAAGACCAGTAGTGTTCCCCCATTGGATGCCATCAGCACCATGTCATCTCAGACAAGAACACCCCATCTTCTATAGGGAATCTCTCTTCCCTTTGGGCTTGGTGCAGGATATTCTTCATGACAGTGGGAAAAACTTTGGTGGTGGTGGGGTAGCTGTCTCCCTATTTTATGTCTCGCTTGGTGTTGATACTGAGTCCTGGCAAACAAAGCAATCTGGGGTCTTCACATCCATCAATGAGTCTTATACAACCTTCAGAATCCCTGCTTTTTAAAGATAAAAAATACAGCATTCTCTTGCTATCCACTTTGCTGCTGCTTCATTCAGATAGAGACTATGTGCTAGAGAATGTGACCCTCTGGGCTCTGGAGCCCTGCCCCGTGGAGCCCATACTGTCCTCATTGGTGAGCATCTCTCACTTTCTCATGGCTAGGCTAGCTCTAGACACCTTGACCATCATCTCATCTTCTGCCCTGCTGCCACAACTCCCTGGTACTTTGCAAATGAGAAACCATATTCAAATCAATACCACTATGGTTACAGGAAAAATTGTGGCTTCATTAATAATCTCTGCAATTTTCCAAACCAAAATATCCCTCTTTCAATACCACTCTTCTTTATACACTAGAATGTGAGATCCTTTCCATTATCACCACTGTTATTCAATATGGTACTAGAAATGTCAGCATTAGCAGTAAGAGAAAAAAAAAGAAATTGAAGCAATTAGAATAGGCAAAGAAGAAATTAAGCTATCACTCTTTGCAGGTGATATGATGATTTACTCAGAGAATCCTAGAGAATCAAGTAAACAACTACTTGAAATAATAAACAATTTTAGCAAAGTTGCAGCATATAAAATAAACCCACATAAATCTTTGGCTTTCCTATATATTACTAATGAGGCCCAACAGCAAGAAATAGAAAGAGAAATTCCATTCAAAATTACTGTAGACATAAAATTTGGAGGAGTCTGCCCGCCCAAACAAACACAGGAACTTTAGGAACGCAATTACAAAACACTTTTCACACAAATAAAGGCAGACCTAAGTAATTGGAAAAATGTCAGGTGCTTGTGGATGGCCTGAGCTATTACAATAAAAATGACAATTTTACTTAATTTCCTTGGTTACTTGTTTACTCTGCCATACCAATTAAACTACCAAAAAATTATTTTATAGAGCTAGAAAAAATAATAGCCCAATTCATCTGGAAGAGCAAAAGGTCCAGATTATCAAGGGAATTAATGAAAAGAAATGCTAGGGAGGGTAGCCTAGCTGTGCCAGATATTAAACTATACTATAAAGCAGGAGTCATCAAAACTACCTGGTACTGGCTGAGAAACAGAGTGGTGGATCAGTGGAATAGGTTAGGAACACGAGACACAGTAATCAATGACTATAGTAATCTACTGTTTGATAAACCCAAAGACTCCAGATTCTGGGATAAGAACTCACTATTTGACAAAAACTGGAAAATAGAATGGCAGAAACTGGGCATAGACCAATATCTCCCACCATATACCAAAATAAAATCAAAATGGGTTCACAACTTACATATAAAGGTTGATACTATAAGCAATCTGGGAGAGCAAAGAATAGTTTACCTACCAGATTTATGGAAAAGCAAAGAATTCATGACACAACAAGAGATAGAGAGCATTATGAAATGCAAAATGGATAATTTTGACTGCATTAAACGGAAAATTTTTTTGTACAAACAAAGCCAATGCAACCAAGATTAGGAGGGAAGCAGAAAACTGGGAAAGAATTTTTACAACTAATGTCCCTGATAAAGGCCTCATATCTAAAATATACAGGGAACTGAGCCAAATTTATGGAAATACAAGTCATTCCCCAGTTGATAAGTGGTCAAAGGATATGAACAGGCAGTTTTCAGAGGAAAAAATTAAAGGTACCTATAGGCATATGAAAAAATGATCTTTATCACTATTGATTAGAGAAAGGCAAATTAAAACAACTCTTAGGTACCACATCTCACCTGTCAGATTGGCTAACATGACAAAACAGGAAAATTATAAATGCTGGAGAGGTTGTGGGAAAATTGGAACACTAATGCATTGTTGGAGTTGTGAACTGATCCAACCATTCTGGAGAGCAATTTGGAACTTTGCGCAAAGGGCTATAAAAATGTGCATATCCTTTTATCCAGCAGTATCACTTCTAGGGCTGTATCCCAAAGAGATCACACAAGTGGGAAATGGACCCATGTATACAAAAATATTTATAGCAGCTCTTTTTGTGGTGGCAAAGAATTGGAAATCAAAGGGATGCCCATCAATTGGGGAATAGCTAAACAAATTGTGGTATATGAATGTAATGGGATACTACTGTGCTGTAAGAAAGGAGGACTTCATTATAACCTGGAAAGACTTATACGAATTGATGCTGAGTGAGGGGAGCAGAACCAAGAGAACATTATACATGATTACAGATACATTGTATCTGTGATGACCAACTTTGATAAACTTGGATCTTCTCAGCAATGCAAATTCTAAATCAGCTCCAAAAGACTCATGATGGAAAAAGCTGCCCACATCCCGAGAAAGAATTACAGTCTGAATGCAGGTGGAGGCACACCGTTTGCTCTTTTTTGTTGTTTATTTTCTGTTTTATTTCTTCTTTCTCGTGGTTCGTTCCACTGGCTATAGTTCTTCTTTATAACTTGACTATTGTGAAAATATATTTGGTGTGAAGGTACATGAAGAACCTATATCGGATTGCATGCCTGCCGTCTCGGGTGGGGAGCAGGGAAGAGAGGGAGGGAGAGAAGGTTTGAAACTCAAAAACTTGAGGAACTGAATGTTGTAAACTAAAAATAAAAAATAATTAATTAATAAAAAATAAATTTCAAAATTTCAAAAAAGAACGTGAGCTTCTTGAGGGCAGGGACTGTGTAGGTTTTGCATTTGTCACCCAAGTGCTTTGCTCACAATAAGCAGTTAACAAATGCTTTTTCATCTTTTCATGCTAAAGAGGGTATTGCCGGCAGTTTTCTACTCTGGAGCCATCACAATTGCATGCTATCCTTTCTTCCCACTCCTAACCAGACAATGATCTGACTAAACAGAGACAACCAGTGCTGAAATGTCTCATCTCCTTCTGATCGCTCATTTCCTGCCCAAGATACAGTCAGGGTTCTTTTTCATCTGTGATGTTTCTTGGTGTTAGCCTTATCCTACATGGCTCACCTTCACAGGCTCTTAGTATCTAGCCAAAACAGTCTTTCTGATGCTTCTCATTCTCGTGCACAACATGTGAGAGGTGCCTTTGTACAGTCTGTATCACACTTCTGATGTTGTATTGGGAATCAAGATGGGCTCTTAGCACTTATTCACCCAAGTGCCCTTGAAGAGTTTGGCCTTTGTTTCCTTGATTAAATTAGGAGTCCTTGACCTCCTTGCCTCAAGGGAAAGCCTAGTTTACCTGGGTTTGAGTGACAAGTTTGTGACATCGGAGGCTTTTGTACCACGTGGGTTTAAGTCGCATCTTTGTGACGATTTTAGGTCACCTGGGTGAGTCGCATGTGTGACTCACTTTTGGCCCTGAACAGGATATGTAAGCGAAGAGGTTGGTTTTTTCTTTTGGAGCTCTGAGCCACGGCAAGAGTGGCATGTGACTCTAAGCCAGCCTTGTTGAGCTCCCAGGTGAACTCAGATGTTGATGTTTCCTTGGTAACTATGAATTGTATTTGGTCTGTTCATAAATGAATGTTTGTAATTTGTTTGTATTTGCTCTGAAGTTCACGGTGCTGGCTTTTCCCCCTGAGCTGAGTGAATGATACTTGTATGTTGGTTTAAAGTAAGATTGCTAACCCCTTAACATTGCTTTCCTTAGTAAAGCAGATCTAAAGAACTTGGGCTTGCAGCATTCTTGTTGTTGGGCTTGTGTTGGTTTTTCACCCCCACAGCAGCTGCTAGCCAAATTGTTGAAACAGACATGCATCTTCTCCTCACTGCTACCTCTTAGAATCCCTAGCTTCCTTCAGAGCATAGATCCAAACTTACCCCCAAGGGCTTCTTGATCACCACTAGCTGTTATCAATCCATCAACAAGCTTTTAGTAAGTGTCTGCTTTGTGAAGGGAGAGGTGGCTTAATAATGGATAGAAAGCCATCCTCAGGGCCCTGAAGCTCTGGATTTGAGGTCTACCTTTGACACACATGGGCTGTGTGACCCTGGGCAAGTTTTTTAACTTCTCAATGCTCTAGGAATCTCTCTGGTTCTCTAAGTTACAGAGAAGGCACTGACCTGCATGAGGAGAGGGAATTCCCTAGAATAGCCAGGAGGCTGAGTCATCAGGGGAAAGCCAGGTTTCAGTAAGAACTGGTAGATGGAAGGAGTTGATGAGGAAAAGATTAAGGATTAATGGAACTTTGTTGCCTAAGGTGCAGGCATTCCAGAGGGCACAGTGGAAGGGCTGGATGATGTTTGTTAGAAACTTTGTGGTAAGAGAAATTAGGAGGATGGGAATGAGGAATCAAGGGGTAGAGAGTATAGAAGGGGATTTGGTTGATGATTTATAGGGGTTCAGAATCATTGGGATGTGAAGGGTGTGACCAGTAGGGAGAATGTTCATCATTGAATGGAGGGTACCATTCTTCTCATTGGAGTTTGGAGATCGGACTAGAGAGAAGAGTGATACAAGATGGGTGCCCACGGCTAGGTGGTCAGATGAAAGGCTGCTTCGCCAGTCTTCTCTCTGAAGGGAAGAAAGTAGGCAGGAAATGCTGCAGCAGCAGATGGTGGCCGGACCTGCTCAGCAGGGTAAAGAAGCTCCATTCTCCAACTTTGCTCTTCCTCTCCCCTCAAAGGACAAGTGTAGCAGGAAACAAGAGGCCTGAGGTCAAAGGGATGGGGCTCCACATCCCAGCTGGGAGACTGCACTGGCAGCAGGAGGGAGACCTTGCCTTAAGCTGGCACCAGTAGGGTGCTTTGAGGTGAGACGAAGTCCTCTGGGACAGAAGGAAGATGTCAGCCCTTGTCACCTTCCTCCAGGAAGATGCCACACCCAGCAGGAGATGGCAAGCAAAAGGCAGGGTCACAGAAACTCATGGCCAGGAGGCTGGATAGGAGGTGATAGCGGGAAGTGGAGGGAATGCACCATGAGCTCCATCTCCTCTTCATCTCCCACTTTCACTCTGCTCCAAGCATGGAGAAGCCCTTCTTGCTTTAGCCAGTCTCACCTACATGTGCTCTTAAGGCATGGTGGTCCAGCAGAAAGGACACTGCCTCTAGAATCAGAGACAGGGATTCCAATCTTATCTCTGCTATCTGTGGGACCTTAGGCAAGTCACTGGCTTTCTTTGGGCATCAGCTTCCCCAGTTATATCAGTTCTTAACCTAGGGTGCATGGATAGAATTCAGGGGATTTTTGAGCTTGGATAGGTAGGAAAAAAAAAGCTTTATTTTCACTAACCATAGGTTTCCTTTTTCATTTGATGTACTGCATTGTATACATTTAAAAACATCATTCTGGGACTTCCAGTGCCAAGGTGGTGTAGTGAGGAAGAAACCCTCTGAAGCCCGCCCAAATTCCCCTTCACACAACCAGAAAACTGCCTCAGAATTGATCTAGGAGCAGGGAAGCAGCTGACCAGCCCTGCAGAAAAGGTCTTTCTCACTGGAGCAGCAGCAGCCAGCCCCATAACAGGGGGCCTGTAGCCCTCTGGCGCAATCCAACATTGAGGCCCTGCCCTCCTAGAAACCAGCAACCACTTAGGCAAATAAGCAGTCTATATATAGGGCAAGGCCCCATCCCAGTGACCCCACCCCCAGCACAAGCTACCAGCTAGGCTTTACCCCCATTTGCTGACCAGTAGCGAAGCCCCTCCCCAGGGCTGGCCAACAATGAAACTCTTTTCCATAGCAATCCAGCAGGGAGATCAGCAACAAAATTACTCCTCCGGGGCCTGCTAGCAGACAGGCCCTGTTTCCACAGCAACCCAGCATCAAGGCCACACCCGGGAGTAGGCTGGCAGCTAAACTCTATATTCAGGGAAGGCCAACAGGGAGGCCCCATGCCCCAGTACAAACTAGAAAGGAAGCCTACCCTTCCCCAAAAGCAAGCAACTAACCCTGAAACCTAGTGAAAGTCAGAAGTAAAACCCAGAGCCCCAGCACAAAAAAGCCTGAGACAGCGTAGGGCCAGAACCCCACTCTCACATAAAACACCAAGTTACAAAAAAGTCACAAAAATGAGCAAAAACAAACAAACAAAAAAAGAGGTTGACTATAGAAGGTTACTATGGTGGTAGGGAGGATCAATGCATAAACTTAGAAGAGGACAATAGTGTCAAAATGGCTATATGGGAAACCTCAAAGAAAAATGTAATTGGTCACAGGCCTGAAAAAAATTCCTGTAAGAGCTTTAAAAGGATTTTTTAAAAGCAAATTAGAGAAGTAGAAGAAAAATTAGGAAAAGAAATGAGAGTAATGCCATAGAATTATGAAAAAAGAGTCAATAGCATGGGAAAAGATATACAAAAATTTACCAAAAAAAAAAAAAAATTCCCTACAAAATAAAATTGGCCAAATGGAAAAAGAAATACAAAATCTTACTGAAGAAAATAATTCCTTAAAAATTAAAATTAAATAAATTTAAACTAATAACAATATGAGATATCGAGATAAAATAAAACAAAATTAAAAAGTAAAAAGACAATAGAAGAAAATGTGATATTTCTCATTGGAAAAACAGCTCACTTAGAAAATAGATCCAGGGGAGATAAAATAAGAATTATGGGACTACCCAAAAGCCATGACAAAAGAAAGCCTGGATAACATCTTTCAAGAAATTATCAAAGAAAATTCCCCTGATATATTAGAACCAGAGGGAAAAATAGAAATTGAAAGAATCCACCAATCACTACTTGAAAGAGATCCAGAACAAAAACTCCCAGGAATATCAAAGCCAAATTCCAGAGCTCACAGATCAAGGAGGAAGTATTGCAAGCAGCCAAAAGAAACAATGTAAATATTGTAGAGCTACAGTCAGGATTCCACAGGATTTGGCAGCTTCCACATCAAAGAACTGGAGGGCTTGATATATTGGAAGGCAAAGGAGTGAGGATTACAACCAAGAATCACCTACCCAGCAAAACTGAATGTAATCTTTTGAGGGGAAAAATGGATTCTTAAAAAAATAGAGGATTTTCAAGCATTTCTATTTTAAAGACCAGAGCTGAATAAAAAATTTGACCTCCAAATATAAGACTCAAGGAAACATTAAAAAGACAAAAAAAAAGAAACAAGAAAGAGAAAACATAAGAAATTCAATAAGGTTAAACTATTTATATTTCTATATGGCAAGATAATATTGTAATTTTTAATAACTTTATTGCCCTAAGAGCAATTAGAAGGAGTATACGTAGATAGAAAGTGTAGATATAAGGTGATTTTGATGGGATGATACCTAAAAACGCAAAAGAAAGGGGTGAGAAGGAAAACTACATTGGAAGAAGAAGGAGGGGCAAGATTGAGTGGAGTAAATTATCCCACATAAAAGAGGCTTTCTAGAGCTATTATAATGGAGGGGGAGATTGGGGAAGTAGGGGTAGTCAAAGTTTAAACCTTACTGTCATCAAAATTGACTCAAAGAGGGAATAACATACACAATCACTTGGACATATAAATCTATCTTACCCTATAAGGAAGTAAAAAGGGAAGGTATATTGGGGAAGGTGGTATCAGAAGTAAAACACCTGTGAGGAGGGAAAGGGTGGGGGTAAGAAAGAAAGGGTGATAAATAAGCAAAAAATAGCATAGAGGGAAATACATAGTTAGTTATCATAATTATAAATGTGAATGAGATGAACTCACCCATAAATTGGAAGCAGATAGCAGAATAGCTTAAAAACCAAAATCCTACAATTTGTTGTTTACAAGAAAAACATTTGATGTAGAAAGATAAACACAAGGTAAAAGGGGCTGGAACAGAATCTATTATACTTCGGCTGAAGCAAAGAAAGCAGGGGTAGCAATCATGATCTCACACAAAGCAAAAGCAAAAATAGATCTAAATAAAAGAGATAAAGAAGGAAATTATATCTTGTTGAAAGGCACCATAGACGATGAAGTCACATTAGTACTAAACATATAAGCACCAAATGGTATAACATCTAAATTTTTGAAGGAGAAATTGAATGAATTAGAGAAAGAAAAAGATATTAAAGGTGGACCTCAACTTTCCCCTCTTGAAACTAGATAAATCTAACAAAAAAACAAGAAGGAAGTTAAGGAGGTGAATAAAATTATAGAAAAGTTAGATATGATAGATCTGGAGAAAACTGAATGGGGAATAGAAAGGAATATACCTTTTGCTCAGCAGTACATGGTACCTACACAAAAATTGACCATGTATGAGGGCATAAAAACCTCGCAAGGCAGAAAATCAGAAATAGAAAAAGCATCCTTTTCAGATGATGTAATAAAAATTACATTCAATAGTGGACAATGGAAAGAGAGACTAAAAATTAATTGGAAATTAAATAATCTAATCTTAAAAAACAAGTGAGCAAAAGAACAAATCATAGAAGTAATCATTAATTTTATTGAAGAAAATGACAACGATGAGACAATATACCAAAATTTATGGGATGCAGTCAAAGCAGTACTTAGAGGAAAATTTATATTCTAATTGCTTACATCGATTAAGTAGAGAAAAAGCAGACCAATGAATTGGGCATGTAACAAGAAAAAAAACCTAGAAAAAGAACAAATTAAAAATCCCCAATCAAACACCAAATTAGAAATCCTGAAAATAAAAGGAGAGATTAATAAAATTGAAAGTAAGAAAATCATTGAACTAAAAATAAATTTAAAAAATAAAATATAAATCAATAATTGGAGTACAGCAACATGTCCCAAGACCACTTCTGACACACTGAAACTTGACTTAGCATAATGATGTCATTTTGGTCCTCTTTGAGAATGAAGAACAATAACCAACCAACCAACCAACTGATGCAAAAATTTTAAATAAAATACTAACAAAGAGATGACAGCAATATATTACAAGGATTGTACACTATGACCAAGGGAATCCATACCAGGAATGCAGGGTTGGTTCAACATTATTAGCATAATTGATTATATCAATAACAAAACCAACAGAAACCGTATGATTATCTCAATAGATGCAGAAAAAGCCTTTGACAAAATACAGCACCCATTCCTTTTAAAAAACACTAGAGAGCATAGGAATAAATGGAGCTTACCTTAAAATGATAAGGATTTATCTAAAACCACCAGCAAGCATTATCTGTACCGGGAATAAAGTAGAAACCTTTCTAGCACAATCAAGGATGAAGCAAGGATGCCCGTTATCACTTCTGATTTAATATTTTACTAAAAATGTTAGCTATAGCAATAAGAGAAGAAAAAGAAATTAAAGGAATTAGAATAGGCAATGAGGAAACAAAACAATCACTATTTGCAGATGGTGTGTTATACTTAGAAAATTCTAGAGAAGCAGTTAAAAAACTACTTGGAAATATTAACAACTTTAGCCAAGTTGCAGGATACAAAATAAACCCACATAAATCATCAGTATTTCTATCCACTACCAACAAAGTCCAGGAGACAGAGAGAGAAATTCCATTTAAAATAACAGCAGACAATATAAAATACTTGGGAGTCTACTGTGTTGGTAAGCAAAATGGGCTCCTTAACACTTAGTTCAACAAGTGCCCTTGAAGAGTTTGGCTTTTGTTTTTTGTTGAGTAGTTCAGTGTATTTCATTGAGTCTTACTAAGCCCTAAGCCCCAAGCCCAAACCTCTATTAGGTGTAAAACCTATGTGGGTGTGGATTGGCAA